>JASFAX010003611.1:0-41982 GCA_030737875.1 Allium sativum
AATGGAAAGTGGCGGACTTGCATTGATTTTTCAGATTTGAACAAAGCTTGCCCAAAAGATAGTTTCCCACTTCCCAGGATTGATCAGCTTGTAGATTCGACAGCAGGTCATGAACTTCTCTCTTTCATGGACGCATATTCCGGATATAATCAAATTCCTATGCACGTGCCAGATCAAGAGCATACGAGCTTCATTACGAATTTGGGGTTATATTGTTATGTTGTAATGCCATTCGGATTGAAAAACGCCGGAGCCACTTATCAGCGCTTGGTGAACAGAATGTTTTACAATCAAATAGGGAAGACTATGGAAGTTTACGTGGATGATATGCTTGTCAAATCGAAACAGTCCTCCAGCCATACGCAAGGCTTGGCGGAAATGTTTGGTACTCTGCGAAAGTATCGGATGAAGTTGAATCCTCTGAAATGCTCATTTGGAGTGGCATCGGGAAAATTCCTAGGCTTCATTGTGAGCTCCCGAGGAATTGAAATCAATCCTAGCCAGATAGCAGCGGTTAGAAACATTGAAGAGCCGAGGAGAATTAAAGACGTCCAAAGTCTTGCAGGGAAAGTAGCTGCGCTGAGTAGATTCATCTCCAAAGCCACAGACAAATGCGTTCCGTTTTTTGATTTGATTAAAAGAGGAAAGAAGAACTTCGAGTGGACTCCGGACTGTGTTGAGGCCTTTCGAAATTTATTGGAACTGTTAGAGAAACCGCCAATTTTGTCAAAGCCAGTGGATCACGAAGAATTGTTTGTTTACTTGGCAGTCTCGGCTCACGCTATTAGCACAGCTCTGGTCCGAGAAGAAGACAAAGTACAAAGGCCAGTGTATTATGTAAGCAAGAAATTAGCAGCGGCAGAGCGCAACTACCCAAAGATTGAGAAGCTCGCTTACAGCCTCCTAATCGCATCCCGAAAACTTCGTCACTATTTCCAAGCTCATCCCATAACCATATACACAGACCAGCCCCTAAGGCAGGTGTTGCAGAGACCCGAAGCATCGGGGAGGTTGATCAAATGGAATATAGAATTAAGTCAGTTTGATTTAAATTTTCAACCACGAAAGTTGATCAGGGGGCAAGCTCTGGCAGACTTTATAGCGGAATTCACCATCCCAGAGGAGGAAGTAATCAATGACAGAGTGGTTAAGTCCGAGGATGAGTTAAAGATAGATCCGTGGAAACTATACACAGATGGAGCTAAGAACGACCGAAGGTCCGGAGCTGGAATCGTCTTAGTCACTCCTGAAGGACGGTCATTATATTACGCTCTACGATTAGAATTTTCGGCGACTAACAATGACTCTGAGTACGAAGCCCTGATTGCCGGGCTGAAGCTTGCTAAAGACCTCGGGATAAAAATGTTGGACATATTCTGTGACTCTAAAATCGTTGTTTTCCAAGTGCGAGAGGAGTTTGTGGCTCGGGGACCTCGACTTATCGCCTACCTCAGGAAAGTGAGAGAGCCGTTGAGCAATTTGGAGCGGTACAACATAACACATATCCCAAGAGCTGAAAACCAGAAGGCGGATAGGCTGGCAAAGCTGGCTAGTTCCGACAATCCAAAAGAGACTGAAATGATTCCAATTGAAACATTGGAATCGCCAAGCTTTGAGTCGATGGAAATTGAGTTCGCTTTTGAAGCGGAACCGGAGAAGGAGTCGTGGATGACCCCAATTAAGAACTTCCTTAAGGATGGGACACTCCCGTCAAAGAAGAGTGAGAAAAGGGCTATAGTTCGCAAGGCTACTAGATATGTAATACAAGATGATATTCTTTATAGGCAGGGATTTTCTATGCCCCTGTTACGATGTATTGCACATGACGACATCAAACGTGTACTAAGAGAAGTGCACGAAGGTGAGTGTGGAGATCATACAGGAGGTCAGACTTTAGCAAAAAAGATATTGTGATATGGATACTTCTGGCCCACAATTAATAAAGATGCAGCTGATTATTCACGACGCTGCGATAAGTGCCAGAGATTCGCCAAAATCCCCAGAGCCCCGTCGACCCAACTCAAGTCAATGGTGAGTCCTTGGCCATTTGCCACGTGGGGAATTGATATCATTGGAGTTCTACCAATTGCTAAAGGAGGAGCGAAATATGCAATAGTCGCTGTGGACTATTTTACGAAGTGGGTGGAAACTGAGCCCTTGACCAAAATCACGGCAAGAAAGGTGATAAGTTTCGTGGTTAGAAATATTATATGCTAGTTCGGGATTCCAAGGACCATTATAACTGACAACGGAACTCAGTTTGATGGTACTGAATTCAGAAATTTCTGCCAGAAGTATAAGATTGACAAGCGATACACTGCGGTTGCTTATCCGCAGTCGAATGTGCAAGTTGAGGCAATAAACAAAGTAATAAAATCCATCCTCAAGAAACGATTAGAGCACGCAAAGGCAAAATGGGTTGACGAATTGCCCCTAGCTTTGTGGGCGTATCGAACAACATTTAAGACGGCTATTGGTCACACCCCTTTCTCTCTCTCCTTTGGCTCAGAAGCAGTAATTCCAGTTGAGCTGGAAGTTCCTTCCCACAGGGTGACGTATTATGACCCGATGACGAATCGGGCACTCTTACTTGAGTCTCTTGATGAAATCGTAGAAAAAAGGGACGAAGCAGATTTGCATGCGGCAAGACATCGATGTCAAATGGCACGCTATTACGACAAAAAAGTTCGCCTCAGGACTTTTGAACCAGGAGATTTGGTGCTAAAGAGAGTCTTTCCATCCCTTCCTCACCTCGGTCCAAAGTGGGAAGGACCCTTTGTCATCCAACGGAAACTTGAAAAAGGAACCTTCAAGTTAACGACCGTAGATGGCGAAGAAGTCCCTAGAGCATGGAATGCCCAACACTTAATGCGATATTTGGATTAGAAATGTTGTACTCTTTGTTATTTTTCTTATGAACTCTGTAAAAAGGCACGACTTGCCTTGGGAAAATCTGACGATATGAATAAAGGACTATAAAGTGGATGTAGGCTACGACTTAGCCGAACCACTATAAAAATATTGTATGTTATTTACTTTTATGCATTATATATATACATTCATCGATTATTCTGTTGTGATTGTGGAACACAGGATGATTCAAAACCTGAAAAGGTTGAAGACAGTTTAAACATAAGAAAAAGCACAACGACTATTTGTGCGACAAGACATAAAAGAATGAGAAAACGACATTCTTAACTCTAACTCTCCAGAGAGAGAGAGAGAGTATAAAAGCGTCTCCGACTGAGCGTTGAAAAAGAAATCCTTCCCCTAACTCTAACTCTCCAGAGAGAGAGAGAGAGAGTATAAAAGCGTCTCCAACTGAGCACTGAGAAAGAGGTCCTTCCCCGCTGAAAGACCGGGGAATGAATAGATTGCTGAGCTTGAACTCTAACTCTCCAGAGAGAGAGAGAGTATAAAAGAAATGCCAGAAAAAACTACAGGCACTGACGACACAGGAAATGCTATCCCGTCAGAAAATCGGGAGCATTCAGATTGCTTGATTAAGCATTAAATAATTTGTGAGAATTGACTGGGGGCATATATGTTTACGCATATTTCCTCCCTTCGTAACTTCATTTCATAACTATAGTAAGACATGCATTTTTACATAAGTGCAAAACTACTGACAAACAGACATTGCAGAAAATGAATTATTTTTTATTTATTTACGAATGAATGAATTTGTACAGGAGAGTAGCTAAAAAAGAAGGTGCAAGAGCCGCTCTTGTAGCAGCAATTGTTGGTTCACCAAATGCTAAAACGATACAAGGCAATCCACTATTTAGATTTTGAGTGAGCCTTGGACTTCTTGGCGGCTTTCTCCGCATCCTTTGCTTCTTTCTCGGCCTCTGTCAAGATTCGTTTTGATTTCTTCTTTCCTGAAGATGCGGTGTTGGAACCGGTAGACTTCTTCCCGGAGGGCGGAGCGCTGGAATCAAGAGAAGATTTTTTAGCAAGTTCCTCTGTAATAGATCTAGTTGAGAGCTTAACAACTAACCTTGATCCCGCATCCACAACTGCGAGGGGCTTGAGGGCTTCAGGGTCTAGTTCTTCGGCTTTTAATTGCAAGTGTTTGTCTTGATCAGCTTTCATTGCAGCCAAAGTAACATCATCCGCATTTTTTGACTCCCCAACTATTGCAACTTCTGGTTCCTCCTCATGACCTCCGTCACCGCCATCATCCTTTAAAGCTGCTATCATTTCTTCATCATGGGGAGTGGCAGCCTTAGTCGGCTCACTTCCTTCTCCCTAGTCTATAGGAGCGGCCTTGTCCTCCCCTCCTTTTGCCTTTGCTGTAGGCTCTGCCCCGGCAGTGGCTCCCTGAGTCACATCTGTCTTTTCGGATGGCTCAATACCTACAGAATGAGAAGCAATAGTTATCAACTCAGGCGAAAACAATGGGTTTTTCATCGATTGCTCAATCACGTGGCGAAAGGTAGAAATAGCCTTGACAAATTGAGGAGAAAAGGTAGGGATACCTTCCGAAGACTTCTCGGCAGGGGTAACTACTGCCTCTGATGCTGTTTCAGGAATAGGTGATAGCAGAGTTGTTCGGGGGATTCCCGGATTTTCAGGATCATACCCCTATACTTCAGAAGTCACAGGGGCAGCAGAAGAGGAACCAGCTTCGAGAACATTCTTCTGTTTAGACTTCCGTCTCTCTTCTTCCATGGCCTCAGCAATGAGGCGGCGCCCTTCAGCTAGGCGTTCCGGCTCATCATCCCTCAAGTATTTCTCCATTAGCTTATCTTCATCGATGGAATCGACCTTGAGCTCCTCTTTTTCCCACTCGACGATCTGATTCCATACTTGAGCTAGAGTGGATGGATAATCTTCGATCCAAGAAATGTTTCGGCGACGGATGATATGTGCGAAGAATTCAATCATTAATTCGCCAAAACCCTGAATATCAGCCTCCGCCTCTGACAATTGTTTGCGGGCCTCCTCCGCAGATTTGATAGCACACTCAACATTGCCCTCCGCCAGGGTAGCTCTGTTCTCTGCCTCCAATAGCTATGAAGCCAAGTCAGCATTCTTCTTTTCTAGTTCAGCATTTCTCTTTGCTAACTCGGCATTTTTCCATTCGAGGTCAGTATAAGCTAGGCGCGTCTTAGCAGCTTCTGACTTAGCATCATCAGCTTGCTTTTTTAACTCAGAACGCTCTTGAGTGTGAGATTCAAGCAAGTCAAGATAACGTTTTTGCATATCTTCAAATTGTTGTTTGAATTTGGTAGCGTCCCTCTGAGCAATAGCAAGCTGGGTCTGTGTGTCCTCCAAATCTTTACCTAGGTTCTTTAAGGCCTTAGCATCTTCTTCCGCGGTTTTTTGCATTGAATCAGCATTCGTGATTAGAGTACGGATAATTCTGGAAAGATTGCGTGAATATTTAAACATCTCAGTATGCTGTTTTTCAACCGCATCTATCTTTGCTTTGGCCTCATCTGCCCACTTAGAAGAAACAGGTTCAAGGCAGGTAAAAAAGTCAAAGTCTCGAAGTAGTGTTCGGGAAATTGCTCCTCCAAATACGCCCGCTTTATTGCAGTTTCCGCATCTAGTGGGGGAGGAGCGGGGATCATCAATTCAGTATCCCTGTGTGTGGAGGATTCAGTAGTTTCTTTGTCTGTCCTAGGTCGTTTAGTAGCAGGGACCTTGCGCTTACTTCGAGACTCAGTATTTTTTGGAGGGCTTCTTTCTCTGCTGCGCTTTTCGTGGGAAGAGGTGGAGTCTTTCGATTGTGGCCTGTCTTCTTCCCTACGGCTTTGATAACCTTTGTATTTCTCTTGTTCCGACCGAACGGGAGAGCGAGAACGTGAGGATCGAGAGAGATAGGGATCATAAGGCCTTCTCTCCTCCCTACCGCGATCATCGCGGCGATCATACTCGATATCCTGAGGTGGATTAAACATGCTGCGGCGAAGCTTCCTGATATCATAGTAAAATCGAGACATCGTGCCTGCGCAATAAGACAAACGAAATTCAGAATCAATGGATTCACGGAGAAAGAGGTGCAATGAATGCTAATGCTGTTGTATAAAGTGTGTCCTAAGTGGTGTGTATCCCCCCAACCAACCCGAGTCTGAAGCTAGACTAGTACGGGCAGGCTCTTTGGCCTTAGCAGGAGTGGTCTCTTCAGAAGAGGTGAAGACTAAAGGATCCTTCCTAAAATCCTCTGAAGTATATATAGTTTCAGGTAAGGGGAGATCCCCCAAACCCTGAAATATTGGGTCATCAGTACTAGGGACATCTCCCCCGGAAGCATTAAGTGGCGACTCTTGGGAGGATGTTGACTTTTCCAGGGAAGTAGCCTCCTCGGGGGAAGTATATCCTTCACGATGCTTTTCGGCCAGGTTAGCCAATTCGTCATCCTGAGTAGAAGATGGAGAAGGTGAAGTTTGAAGAGGCACTGTAGGAACTCTCGAGCCTTCTCCTGTCTCTGGAACTACCTCCACTGGAGGAATATATACGTATGGAGCCGTCCCATGACCAATACTATGAAAAACGGATAACAACCCATGGAAGTGAAGATATTCGTCCTTAAGGACTTCATCGATAGTCAAGAATTTCTGATCGCCATTAAGAAGTTGGTGCATCCGGTCAAAGAACACCTGATCTGATATTTGTTTTGGATTGTCAACTGCAAACAAAAAGGAAAACAAGTTAAGGTGATGACTCGAGTGTATAGAGCCCGGATTTAGAAAATTAGTGCTTTACTTGATTTTGTCCACCTCCTAGCACATCCAGGCTGTCGCTTCACATAGAACCATTCCAGTCTGGAATCTCCAGATTTACTGCTGAATGGCGCCGAGATTATCTTCCTCTTAGGAACAGACTCAAAATAGCAGAAAGATGGAGTCTCTCGAGTCCGATGCTTGAAGTTATAGAAGAAATGAATGTCATCGAACGTGAGCTCTGTGCCTAAGATATCACGGTATGCTATGTATAAAGTGTGCAAGCAGGCATAAGAATTGGGATGCAGCTGCATGGGGGCAATCCGCATTTGTCTTAGAAAGTCAACGATGAAGGGAGAAAATGGAGGGATGGCACCGACCATACACATCAATCGAGTGACCGCCGTATATCCTTCTGGAGGGATGTGGGGACGGTCAGAGCTTGAAGGCACTAGAGTGTCCCTTTTCATTATCCCATATTTCAAACAAATTCGGGTAAGTCGGTCGTTATCAATTGTTGATTCAACAGAATCTTGGGGCGATTCCAATATGACAGCCGATTCAAACTCATTAGGAGCCCGGTCGTCGCCAACCCCTCCTTCTTCTTCAAACCCTAAAGAAACTTCATTCTCTGAAGACGCTTCGTCACTTTTACGATTTCCGACGCCGTAGTCCGAACCCTCATTATCCCATTCTGGATCCGACGGAGAAGATATGTCCTCGAGAGTAATCTTGTTAGAGGTTTCCGAGGCTTCTTTCCTCTCGGCTAATCTGGAAGAGCGTCTGGGTCTTATGGTCATAAAACTATTGAAGAAGCAATAGCACAAATTAGAGCAAATTAGCCCGTATCCCCCTGTGCGTGTGTGCAAACTAAAGTGTAAACAGTGTATACGGAAAGTGCAAAGTAAATGTTTAAAAGTGCGACGAAAAAGTTTGGCAAGATATAAAGAGTTGAAGTAATTCTTGATGTCCAGTTACGTTCGCAAGGCACTATCCTAACTGTCCATTAAATTGAAGATCATGCCAAAAGTTGATTGGGCCAGTTAGACGAGTTTTTATGCGTTAAGGTAGACTGTGCTTCGGTTCGGTTCGGATCTATTCATTGGGATCGGATCGGGGGCGTGGCCTTAGGCTTGAATATTACATTGAAACTCAGAAATCAAAGACGGATCGGATCAGAGGCAAAGTCCCCTAACGGTTCGGATCGGATCACGTAGTTATACTTCTCCTCCGTCATCTTACGGTCCGACCCGATCCGATTAGGTAAGCTCCTTTTCCCCTTCTTTAAATATTTGCTCCGACCCGATCCGATCTCCTGGATTTCTTTTCTTTTTTCTTTCTTTATATGCCCCGACCCGGTCCGATTTCCTGAACTCCCTTCCTCTTTCTCTCATGTTTTTCAACTTCCATGTCCCTCCGAACCGAACCGATTCTCCACCATCTTCTTCTTCTCCTTCACCCTCTTTCTTCCCGAACCGACCCCAAGGCCAATTTCGTGCCAGTCACTCAAACCAAAGCCAAGCAATTCTACGCTGGCGCACTTAACAACGGATTATAATCTCCTCCGTTCCAATCTCGAGACGACGGCGAATTTATTGGTGATGATGACGAGGGGGGAGTCACGGCGGCGAAGTTGTCCAATTTTCATACTCAAATCGTCCTAATCGCCTACGAATCCGAATCGAGAGTAATTAAAGAAGGGATTGTTCAAAGTTTTATAACCTACCAGTGTGATTACTTCGAGAATTAAGAATAATTTTGAGGTTTCACGAATTGAATTTTTTCTCGTTTTGCAGAACTCGAGCAGTAAAATAGTAAAAATGAAAGAAGGAAGGAGGTAGTGTTTATATAGAAGAGGAGTGTGACTATTCGTCTCCCCATTCGGATCGGACCGATAGCCCAATAGCAGAACCCCCGTTCGGATCGGATAGGCAGTCCAGAAGTAAAGCTTGGCCCAATAGTCCAGTGGAAAATAGAAAGGAGAAGGGGTCTGTTCGGATTGGAATCCGAACCGAACTGAGTTCTTTAGCTCAGCAACGAACTGAATTGAAATTTGAAGAAAAAGATGAAAACACAAGGAAAATCAAAAGAGAAATTACCTCGAAGAGCGCTATGCATGCATAGTCAAAGCATGCTCCGTCTCCAACAGAAGCATCCTTTGAGGGGGCAAAATGTTAGCCCACTTTGTGAACTGGGCAACACAAAGTCAAGATGTGAAATGTTGAAGAACTTGAAAAACTTGGGAAGTACTGAAGCAGGTCGGATCGGAGCAGCGCATCGGTTCGGATCGGATAAAGTTTTCTGTTCGGATCGGTGAACTATTGCTGTTGAAATCAGAAAGGCACAGCTGTTCCGATCAGAGGGCAATATATTCCCAGTTGGATCGGAAAGCCACTTGATTGCTACGGAGATAGATCGGAGTGGAGCGGAGCAGAGTAAAGAGAAGAGAGAATTAGTTCTAAGTCAATCCGGGTCGGATCGGGTACTCCGATCCGAACCCCTTGTGCATGCCCCTCCGACCCGAGCCTGTCTGCCACGTCACTCTCCTGCATGAGCGCCTGGTTATTCGGATCGGCAGTGACCAGTTCCTACCCTCAACGTCCACTACTCTGATGCGTTGTCAACATAGAAATTCATCCGAACCCGAGGCTGATGGGATGGATGACACGTGGCTCCGATCCGGATCAGATTCTGAGCAAATTCTCACCTATAAATACCCCGTCTGGAGACAAAGAAAAGGATCTTTTTTTCTGGCACTTGGAAAGTTCAACCACCTTCATAACCCGAATTCCAGCACTCCCGAAAAATCCAAATCTTCTTTCATTATTTGTTTTTAGACAATTGAGTGATTGTAAGTGAGCTGTGAGAGAAATCAAGTGAATATTTCATTGTATTTGCAACTAAATCATTGAGAATAGTGAAAGACAAGTGGACGTAGGCATTTCTTCGCCGAACCACTATAAATCCTGTGTTCATTTTTATTCTTGATCTCATTTCATTTTGCTTTTAATCAATTTGGGTGTTAGAACCACTTTTTGGTGTAACAGGTAGGATAGGCCGATAGTAAAACAATCAAAATTGCATTCTATATGAAACAGTTATAAAAAATTACCATTTTACAAAGAAATTCCTAGGTAAGGCTAAATCTAGCATAAATTTGAAATGGTAATTACAGCCGTGCATTGCGAAATAGTTTAACCCTATTTTAGCAAGTGTTCATGTTAATTAGGAACTTGTGACATTGCAATATAAGTGATAGTTAGTTGATCCTAATTTGCTCAACCCGTATAATTGAAGACAACAAATATTATGAAGTTATATGTTTTGCAGCCTTTAATATTATTAAGTGCTAACTGATAGCAAATCCTCAAATAGAGAATATTTGAAGCAGCACCGTACAAATTATCTATCAACAGTTGCCAAAAATCACTGTAAAACATATATTGAACTTGGAGTCCGATAATCAAGTGAAAAGTCTTCTTCTAATTAAAAATTTATTCTGATAGTTAAACAAACAAAACTCCACAGAATGAGTATGAGGAAAGGAAATAAATTGTTGACTTAAAGGAAATGAATGGAAAATAGTCAGGAAAAAATATGTAGGAAATAATGAAAGTTTGTGAATAGGAAGACAGCATAAAACAAATGAAAAAACTATTATCTAAGCCATTGTTTTAAAAAAAAACCGCCTCAATTCTCGCCTCAAGGCTCACCTCGAAGAAATAAGAGATAAAACGCCTTGAGGCTTATTCCAAAAGGTTTTTTACCTCTTAAGCTTATGCCTTAAAAATTTGAGGCATATAAAGCGCATAAAGCTTACGATTCGCACGCCTCAAGCAGTTGAGGCATATGACTTAAAAACCTGTTTATCTTTAGTGGCAGATATTGACACAGATAAATGTCATTAAACTTTTAATCATTTAATGGAAATAAAAAAGATTGTATAATATGTGTAGACAAACTCTTTGAATTAGTGTAGGCTTACCCAAAAAGCCCTTGTTTAGTTGGTTCCTAATTTCTATTGTTGGCTAGATTAATTTAAAATGAACAAACGGAATGTTACATGGAAGTGGTTAAAAATTAAGTATATGTATTGCGCTTTTTCTCTACCCGAAAGGCTTATGCCTCAACGCTTCGAGGCTTACGCCTGGCCTCACGGTCCCGAAAACGTCTCTCATACGCCTTTTGCGTTTTAAAACATTGATCTAAGCATACTATAAGGGTTCAATGTAAAATAAAATCACCGAAAGAAATGACAATCCACATCTACGCTTGTTATAAATGATGTTCAGCTATATAAGAAACACCATTCATGCGAGATAGAGCATCCCACATATAACAGAAAAGTCATAAAGGTATAAAGTGAATTAACATGAGCATAGAGTCAATTTTAATATAGGTATAATAAAAAGATAATGCCATTTACGATTAATAGGCAAGCAATCGTAAATGTGTTTTTGACGTTGAAATTGGAAGATGATGTAAATGGAAATTTATTAAATAGATGGGTATATATACAAAGATAAGCAAACTGTGTATTTAAATCCTAAATTACATGGAATCTTGTCTTAAATCTGACAATAAAATTTCCGTCGCTGACAAACCAATGCATATAGGCAATAGATGGCTCCAACTAATTTGGAAAAGCCTATATTAAATTATTACTAAACCAAACAATTTGCAGTGTTTTTTTATAGATAATAAAGTGGAAATCTTAGATTAATATGGTTAAAAAAAATCCTAAAGCTCTTAGCATAGTCTTTACTTGTTAATTGAATATCTTTACTGTTATAATATCACCTCAATTGCATTAAAATTTACAACAATGCTTCTATGACTGATAAAGTTGTGTAGAAATGCTATAAACTATTCAATTAACTTTGGCAATAATCATTAAGAATAACAATTTGTGTATAATTAAAGTAGCAAATTCATAGTGTATTCCTTGTTTTTAGGTAATGACCCTGCATTGATGTTTCAGGTGGAATCAATGCTCAAAATTGGAACATTTCACTAATACTCTTTACATTCGAGACTACAAAAAGTATGTCTCATCTACTGAAACCTTTAAATGATGACCATAATACAACCGAATCATATTTGCATATATTATAATCCATGAAACTTTCAATATACAACATGTATTATTGGCTTTGTTTATTTGACAGGTAAAAACAGAATTGTTTGCACTTTCATCAATGGTGTATATATTACAGGAAATATACATGTTTATGTAGTAATTTAATATTTACATACAATCAACTAAATTTAACGTCTAAGTACTATGAATATCATATTATTCAAATAATTCCCCTAAATTAAAATATACTTTTCATAGATTATAAACATATAAATATACACACACACACACAAAACGTAGGAATACAATGTACTAAATTCAAAATCTTAAGGTATATCTTATTCATTTTCTATTTGCCTATATGTAGGGCTCAAACATTACATGGATAAAACTTTCTTGGTAACATGCATATTTCCTTAGAGATAAAGTTCCAAACATCTTGAAATGAAGATAGATCAGAATTCTTTCCATAATCAATGAAAGAAGCAAAAAAATATTTAAGAAAATCACACCTTAGAACAATAGATTTGTTATAAACCGCACATTTCTCCAACTTTTTGTTTGGCTTGCACATATAGAAAGAAAAATCTATGAACTACATAATTGTCAAACCTGCAATTTACTGAAAGTTTTGATTGCTCTAAATCATCTGTGCCAAAAAGAAAAAAGGAAAACAACTATATAGTTATTAACGTTTCGTTAAAGCATGTACAATGAAAACAAAAAATGCTTAGCAAAAAAATAACACATGATGTGGAAAACTTCTGAAAAATCAGCATTTCTTACTACCCAATAGACAAAGCCAAAAAAACAATTGCGAAGAAAAGGCCATGAATATCAATTAGTGGAAGGAGGATAAGTAGAAGGAAAAAAATTTGGGCCACGTCTGGATCAACAAATTCTCAAATTTTCGACACTGTTTCTTAAACATTATGGTTGCTGTCAAGTTTTCTTGTTATTTTAAGCAAGTGCCTTAATTCTTTCTATTAATACAATGTTAAAATTAGAACCCATGATGCTTCAAATCATAAAGTCTACCTATTGAGATTCTGACTAAAAGCAAAAAAAATTGACATGCCAGAATGAACAGCAACACGTAAAAACAACTAACTCAAATTATCATTTTCATAGTCTTTTATGCATTTTCATTCCATCCCTCAAATACTTTCCAAAGGACTATGGATCAAACTCCATTTTTATTTTTGTTGCATTTTTTAATGTTGTATTATACTATAAGCCTAGGAAAATCAAACTCACACCTTTCATTATAGAACCAAAATGCCTTTCTATTCTTACCAGTTGTCATTGGCCATGTAACTTTGCCAGATCATAAATCCATTAACCCCCATTTACTTCATCCTAGATTTTACAATACCTGGGAGAACTTATTTATGCCATATCACTATTACAATACCTCGAAAGCTATATTCATCAAAAACTTGGAAGAGTCATCAGATCCCAAATAAGCTCTCTAGTGATGCACTTATAACAAAATAATTAGTAAAGCAGTAAGTGTGACTAATTAAGGAATTCAGATTCATCCACATCATTCTAGTTTGATAATGTTCTCATTCATTACTAAAACTCAATTAGTCAGTGTAACCAATAGTTAAAATTCCATCTAAAAGTAAAGCTTAAATTTTGTACAAATAATTTTGACACTGGTATGAAAAAAATAATGCATTTAATTTGTATTGATATTTATGTTTACAACTCCAAGGGAGTGTTACATAAATAACAATTATCGGAAAGGTTAAAAACTACATGGATATATTTGACTTGTAGGGTTAAATTTTTTTTTTTATTCGAGACGGGTCTTAAAAAAAGGATAAGGTAAAATGCCAGTAACAAAGACGTGGAGAAACTGATGATTAATTGTTATGGTTACTGAAGCGTTTGGCGTTCGTGATAATAAGTACTGTCACTGAGAGAACGTGGGGGTACAAAGATATAATATTTGAACCACATTGCCAACTGTAGATCCAAGAGGGAAATGAACGTGTGGTTTCTATTTCGATTCAAAGCAGTTACTGGACATGAGCTGAAACTACTATCCATAGTGGCATGTGATGAAGAAGTGAAGAGCTGCTGTATTGCAAAGGGCCAATTTTGTTTTATTTCACTTTATTTCATTTTGTATTTCAGTTACTTTGTTTATTTTTTGTTTATGTTTGTCGTGCTGTTATTTCACAAAATAATAAAAGCATAATTTTCAATACACACACACACACACACACACACACACATATATATATATATATGTATATATGTATGTATGTGTATATATATTAGTTAGAGATTAAGTGAATAATGGTGATTATACGCAAATGAAAACTATATTTACCATATTAGAATTTCAATTTGTAGATAAATTCCAAACTGGTTGTCATACGTTCAATTTTTATATTAAGATTCCAAATTATAAGATATAACAACATTTGAGCAAAATAGAATTGTATCTTAATGAGATTCTCAAGTCAGAATTAACAACAGCCATGTAAAAAAGGCGGTTATTTCTGAGATTTTGACAGTATTTGTGGGTGTGTTTCATTCCATTAAAATTATTCAAACATAACTCGTGACACATTTTTTTTACATATAGTTAATAGGAGATCCATGAAAGATGGTTTTCAGGTTAATTTTATTTATCACTATTTTAAACTGCCTTTGTTACCCTAACACAATGCCACGTAAATATATCAGTGCATGCTAAATATATTACATAGTTCACATAGCCAGAGCTTTCATAAACTAACACCTAACAAAATGATAACAAATTAATAGCACAACAAAAAATTTATTTTTTTGTAAATACCAAAATCTATTACTGTAGCAGCGATATATTGTTTTGATAATACTAATATTTCGCAAATAGATTGATAACTGTAGAAATTGAATAGTCCACTATAGTGCATTGAGCCTTACCCAGAAGATAAAAAATAAATAGAGCTTGTAATTGCATAAATATTCGCGAAACATTGAAGAATTTACATGAAGGTAAGAGCTAAAAAGATATGCAACTTCACATGGATGCAACATCATAACCTTTACCACAAATATATAAAAAAAATTAAATTAGATTGGCCATACCTCTGTTCTTTGGCCTGTTGATAGCCAAAGCTAATGAAAAATTCCAAAGCATTATGCATTACCCTTAGGAAACGTTCCACATGACCTGCAGGTAATACAGTTATAAATGACTAGTTGTTGATGTCAATTTTTTTTTTCTTTTTTTTTGGGCTTATAGACCCATTGGACCCTGGAAGATGTGTATATAAACAAAAGTACAGATATAACATAGCTTATGATAAACCTTTAAGCATTTAGCTAGAAAGAATTATAGAGAAGGAAGAACGATTTTCAATTTATCCATTCAATTTTCACTAGTTAATTCTAGGAAAAGAGTGACATTTGGAATGATCAAAAAAGTTATTTCTTGTGAATAATGATTATGAAGGAGTTCCACTAAAGTATTAATGTAATTGTAACACGGTCTGATTTGGAAAAGCTAATTAAAATTCACAATTATTGCCAAACCGTAACAGACCATATCTCTTTTAAATTACCTTGGATGCACATAATAAACTTAGAAGAACCGTGTTTTCAACGATATACAACAGTTTTCAATCATTAGAATATGAGAATACGCGTTACATTAATTGTTCCCTAAAGCAACAACTCATGACACACAATTTACGTATATAATAGCCACAGTATATTTTCTTGAGCTTCCAGCATTGCCATCAATCATTTGTGTTTTATAATTTCAGTTTGTCCATTACAGAGTTTAACTATCAAATATGTTAGCTTACCCATTACTGAGTTTAACTATCAAATATGTCAGTTTGCCCATTACTGCGATTGTCCCAACTTCGTTTATCTGATTTACTCTATAAAACACATTATGGAAATAGACAGGTATTACACAATAAAACCGACTTCATTTAGCTAGGAGGCTCGGATACGATCATCCTTGATGCATCTGTACTATCCATTTCATACAAATAATCCAACTGCACTGCCATAGCAGAGAAAAAAACACAATAGAATAGGTAAATATTGAGATGTGAACATGAGTTTTCATGCAACATTGATCTTTCAAGATCCATGAAATTACACAACAGTAAAAATGCCACATCCTACAAAAAGAAGTTCGACCTTCACAAAGAGAGACAAAACCGATTTAACCATGCAAAAATCAAAAGAAATCGAAATAAATTAGGATTGGAAGTGGGTCACCAACAATTCAGTAATCGAAGTTTGGAATCAAGTCGACGGCCTAAAGATTTCCACTGTCGCAGTGCTGTCGAACCCTCACCTAGATTATGAAGTCAAATACAAACTAAACAAATAAGTAGTCAAATAAGAAAAGGTTTGAAAATTGAGAAAAACGAAACTAAGTGATTGAATATTACCTAAACTAGTATAAGATGTGAGGAGGAATAAGTAAAAGAGCAAATCACAGAGGGTAGCGTCGAATGTACAAAGATTGATGGGAGCATTTGTTGATTTCTGCATCGGCCAATATTCACCGCCATTGATGTCCGAGCTCAAGGTTTAACAGCTATCAATTGACGGTCGCCGCCATTCATCTACGAAATAAGGTCTTACTGGCAGAGAAGATAACATGTAATAACTCAGTTAGGAAGGTGGAGGATAAAATAGAATTGGGTGGCTAGGAAAACGAACGGAGGAGAAAGGCAGAATGAAAGAAGGGTAAAGGGGCAATCCTTTAGTTTACAATGAAGAAAAGTCGAAGGCGGCTTTTGCAGCTAAAGGAAAGGAGACGCTTCAATTTACAAATAGCGTGAGAGCAAAGGAGAACGCAACAATTGAAACTCAGCTTTTAATATATATATATATATATACATACATACATACATACATACATACATACATACACATATATATATATATATATATATATACACAGTATAGATATATCGTATTCTATTAAAGTAGAAACTAATATAAATACAAATCAACATTCTGATAAAAATATATCAGTAATGTTACATGTACAGCGAGCCTTTACACATTGGAAATAATACGTTAAAAGAAAAAACTTATCTTTTTAAATAGTTTATCTTCTCCCAAAAAGATATAATAGTTGAAAGTAAAAGCCTATAGGATTTTTTTTTTTACAACTCTTAATATTTGAAAACACATTATCCCATAAGAACTAAATTTAAAATATTAGAGATTGAGGTTTACATCTTTCACATCTCATAGTAAAAATTATAAGGCCCCTAGTGGAAAAGGTCAGGTTCGAGTAATCATTGAATTCTATCAGAAAGTTGGACCATCTTTTTTCCAATGCTAACTATATTATAAAAACACGTTATATTGTAATATGCACTTACCTACAAAACCGGCAGGCTACTTGATGGAATCAGGCTGAGCAAGTGTGGGAAAGAGATCGGAAAAGAGTAATGGAGAAAGGCGGAGAACAACCAAGCTTCCCCTGAAGAACAACCTTCGCTTTGATGACAATCTGCGACCATCAACGTTCCAACTGAGGTTTAGTTTGATGTAGCCCAACTTGAAAAGGGTTAGGTGAAAGGTGTGTGCAAGAAGGAGCTAAAACACGAGATAGATTGTAAAATTCAAGATCTCGATTTGATAAATTCATAAATTAGGGTTAGCTATGGAAACAGTAATACTTACTATCGCTTTGTACCTATGATTCCGAACTTCAGAAATGAAGAAACCCAAAGAAGACTGCTGGTAAAAAATTAGCAGTGAATAATTAGAAAGACAGAGATATCTATAGATTATCTCTTCCTGGAATGGGGAGAATAAGCCGGCTTCATAATAAAGTACAATATAATGGTTAGATAGATATGTGATATTTTAATTCAAATGAAATATCTTGGGAGCTTTAAACTGAATTGAGAGAATTGAATAAAGGAAATAGATTTATATTATTGCATTATTTTGAATTAATAAAAGTATATTTAGAGTTTTAAGGAGAAGCCAGAGAATTGAGAAAATTAAGGGGAATCGAGAGAATTAAGAGAATCAAGGAGAGAGCTAGAAATTCTTCTACTTTACTATTATTTAATAGATAATATACCAGTTCATTCCGATAAAAATATATTTTTATCTTTACAAACGTAGAATTTTTCATCCAGATTCTTTCCAAATCATTTATTATGAATTTACACGAATTATTAATATTTTTAATAATTTTATCAAGGCCCGTACAGTCGATTTCCATAAACAGTCATCGAACTGCACTTACAGCGACCTTTTCCAAATTTGATTTGGACATAATTCCAAATCCAACCATTAGATTTTAAATCTCTTATATCCGTTGGAAAGCTCTTTCCGATACGAACCCAAAGGTTCCGGTTTTAGGAGAATCTGATGGTCGGATCTCCCGTAATGCCAATTCGAAGTTAATGGTCGAAATTTGTGAACTATCGCGGAGCGACGCGTTCTATTCAGGCCATTAAATATATATATATATATAATATATATATATATTATATATTTCATCGATTTCCATTTAAAACGTATTTTATAAATTATTTATAAATTTGTTTTAAAACGATTCCAACTTCATTTTCAATTTTAAATCAAAATGAATCTTCCTTATCATTATAATATTTAAATGATAATATTTTCAAAATATCAGATTTTGAAATCATTTCCTTTTCGATATTCATTATAAAAATGAATAAAATTGTTATAAATATCTTTCACATCAAAATGGCGTTAATCTAATTAACACGGCTTCATATATATCAATATTTCCGTGTCCATCCCAAATCGGACATCAAAATCATATTTTGATCCATTGCTGAATATTATTCTAAAATATTAGTTATTTTAAAATATTCATTATTAGCCATTTTAAAAATATTCGTTAATTTAAAATATTCGTTCTTTCCGAATTTGAATCAGACACAATCAATTACCATATAATTTTATTTATATGGATTTCATACACACATGTACACAACGATAATCAAACACTGTCAACCATCATCCAAAGTGCGTTGCACAACTGCATAAACGTTAATATAAATAATTAACGCTTACAACAGTCCGTCAACTCATCGATTGACATAGAACTAAATATTGGGATTAGTGTATGTCCAATATCATCCCCAATACCCATGTGGGGTTTTTAAACAATAAATACTGATTATTATTTGTGAAGTTGGGCAATGTGTAAAATATATCGTCCCAATCAATATCAGTCAAATATGTGTACATAAACAAATCGTCCGATTTGTAAATGTATATTTATTTTATTCATATACACGTTAAGAATTATATTTTTAACTATAAAATATTTATTTCAACACATGAATATTTTATACAGTTCATTTATACAATAAAAATGATATTTTAATTGTTCTAACATATTTAGAAAATTTCGACAGCATAACGGCGCGATACTAGAACCGGAATAAGGTCTAGCCTTATCTCTCGTCTAATAATGGCTCATGCCATACACATACCAATTCCAGTCAATACATTTCACTTTCCAAACCAAATTCAAATAAACCAAACAAACATGGTTTCAAACAAGGTGTCAGGTGCTACTAAGCACCGTCTACATCCTACTATATATATTTAACTAAAAAATAAAATAAGAGTGAGAAGTTCTCACCTTTGGGATCCACTCCTCCAGTTTTATTTATGAATTTCTGAACCGTTTGGATTTGCCCGAAATTCCAACGAAATCTTTTCCACACTGGTCATAGTAAAAATCACATTTTTAATATAATGTTTATATATTTAAAAATCGCATTTTTATATCATTATATATATATATATATCATATTTTATATAACTAAAAATCGAATTTTTTATCTAACTAAAACATTATGATTCATACGATAAAAATCTCATCTTTATATTTTTAAAAATCTCATCTTTATATTTTTTAAAATCTCGTCTTCATATTTTTAACTAAAGCTATATATAGAATATAATATCACATTTTTGATATCGCTACATATATAAAAACAATATTTTTATATTCTCTATTATATAAAAATCATATTTTTATTTCGCTACTTATATAAAAATAATATTTTTATATTCTCTATTATATAAAAATCATATTTTTAATTTGCTACTTATATAAAAATAATATTTTTATATTCTATATTATATAAAAATCATATTTTACTTATATAAAAATAATATTTTTATATTCTCTATTATATAAAAATCATATTTTTAATTCGCTACTTATATAAAAATAATATTTTTATGTTCTCTATTATATAAAAATCATATTTTTATTTTATGAAAAATCATATCTTTTCCTTTTTTAAAATCTTATCTTTTCTTATTTAAAACATCCCTTTTTATTTAAAAACCATATTTTCAAATACGAAATTTAAATAAATTTGCAACTAAAAAAACATTACCCTTTGCTAATCATCCATTTAAAATCAACGGTCGTTGTGCTTCTTCTCCGCGATCTTCTAGTGACCAAAATTGATATTTTTACTGTAGGGGGCTCCACGGCGGGAAAGGGAGCGAGGGTGGGCGGCGTTGGGGGTTTGGAGTGTGAGGGGGTGGTTGATTGGGCGGCAGCGTCGGACTGTGGTGGAACAGGGGTGGAGGCAGTCTGAAATTGCGGGTTTGAGGGGGAAGAAACGGGGTTAGGTCATTGGTCGGAGAGAGGAGGTGGGGGAGGGTGCGACGGCCTGTGAGGGGGGAGCAACGTCTGGTAGCGGAAGAGGGGGTGCAATGGGATCGAGCGGCGGTCTAAGTTTTTTTTATTACTTTCGTTGACTTAAGAGGAGAGAGAGGGGGAAAGGAGTTATATAATTTTATATAATTATTTTATTTTATAATTCCAAAAAGTAACCATTACTTTCAAACTCCAAATCGATCCCACCGACTGTCACCCCTAGCTAATTACCCTCATTCCGAAAAATGGGATATGTTTTGCAACCCAATTCGGTTGTTACGATCAGTTTCAACTAAATTTAAAATATAAATCATTATATTTTAAATTCAAACGCACATTTTAATTTACCGGGGTCACATACTAACTCCAAAAATTCCAGAAAAATAGATCTGGCTATGTTTTGATGATACGGTCCTAACAAGACTAATTTCGTTGAATTTAGAGACCGTTTGAAAAATGATCATTTTCCAGTCGATTAAATTCAAACTAAATTGACCAAACACGTTTAAATTTACCATGCTCACATATTGATTCCAAAATAATGAAAATTGGAATCTATCAATAATTTGAAATTCCAAATTCAACAAAAGTGGTTTCGTTGAAAATGGAGGTCGTTTGAAAAATTGTTGTTTTTAAGGGCAATATATTATATGCAACCCCATAGCGACTATTCTAAATTTTCAAATGGACATAACTTTTTATCCCCTTATGAAATTTGGATTTTTCATATCCGTTGGAAAGATATTTTCAAACAGATTCAAATATTTTTGGTTTTACCAAAATTGGTTAATTTTGAATCCTGTACATTCATTTGAAATTTGAAATCGAATTTTCAAATTACCGCGCCGTTTTCAATTCCTTTTATAATTAAAATAAATATTTATATTCTAATTTCGATTTAAATAAATTTATACATTCTATTTCTATTCAAAATAAATTTATAGTCGTAATTATTTAAAATAAATCACTTTAAATATTCAAAATTCATTAAAATTTCCAAAATAAAATTTTTAAATGGGTTCTAATTTCCCGAGTTGTTACAATCTCCCCCACTTAAATCTTTTCGTTCTTGAATAGGAACGGAGTTGATAGTTGTTTAACTAGCCAACTCAACTTTCAGTTTGGCTTTCATTCTTCAACTTTTCAGTTTCTAAGAATTTTCCAATTCTTCAAAAATTTGGCTAACACCCTAAATTTTTGAAAAATTTCCCCATAACCTCCTTTGTACGGGGAGACAATTAAAACGGCAACTAGCCACGCAGGGCCTTCATCATCCAAAAAAAAAGTAAAAGCCAAGCGGCTGGCCAACCAGCTCATAAAATCATCCAAACCCAATAAATTAGTAAACATGTACCTATTTGTCGGGCATACAATTTTATTCCTCTTCTTAGCCTCCTTGTTATGATCTGTTCATTATATATACACGTATAGGCATGAAATTGCAATCAATTTTCAAGTCAGTTCAATATTTGATTCAATTTGGCTTAGTGGTTCAAAATTTTAATTAGAAAAACCAATAATCAAACAACACAATCAACAATCAATTAGTTGATTATCGTTTCAAGCACATAACTTATATATATATATATATATATATATATATATATATAAATCCATTTTTGATGCCAAGTCACAATAATAAATCCTATCTAGTTTTGGTTCTCATGCCAGTCAACTGGAAATATATAGATATTCCACTTTCAAAACTCGAACATAGAATCAGATGATGATATATCAATCATCAGAATCATCTCGGGGCAACTAGAGTGTGATTCTATATCTATCCAGTATATTAAAACTTCGGATATACTTTTTCAAGGCGTATATGCAAAATCTTTATATACTCGGTTGTCCAAATTCAATATAAAATAAAAATTTAAATACGTATAAAATGGTTTAAATTTTCAAAACAAAAGTTGTTTTTCATTTCTATTTTAAAAACACTACTCTTCACACTCGTTCTAGGATACTACTTGTAACGACCCGGATTTTCAGCGACTTTGGTTATCGACGTAAACGCGACGTCGATAACCAAAACGTCGAAAAATCCTGGTAATTAGTGAAAGAAATTAGAGGGTGAGAAAAGATAAGATAGAAACTTAGAATAGAAGAAGAAGAAGAACACAACATCAGAGTAACACGAATCTCACAGCGGAACGAATAAATATATTTCATAACATAACTTTGAAATACAAATCTGTACTTGCATATACATATCATTATCAAAGTACAGCACTTACTACACAGCGGAAATAACTATAGCTATATGATCCTGAAGCCTCCTGCTCCAGCTCTTCAATGTATCTGTAAAATCCCGACTACTTGACTGCCCATACAAATTTAGGCACCCAAGAGTTTAGGGAAAACAACAAAGTAAACTCCGGGTCAGTCATGGGACTGGTATGAGTAAAACAGTTTAAAAACAGTTGAACAAGTAAATGATATCTCATAAGACCACGCCGCATAACGGAACGGGTTTTTCCCTTATGAGAATCCAAAATATCTTTATATCAAAAACCTTTTGATATTATAATAATGCCTATCAACACAATATGTATAATCATCTAGCAGAAACGCTTTCATCTCACGTTCTACATATATAGTATACAATCAAAACCGCAAGCACGTATTGGGTAATGGATTTCCAACTATGACAAGGTATGGAAACACCTTCCGCTTTTGTACCTCTAGAGAGGAATACACTGGGTTCAACAAGAACATCTTGCAACCCGGCCACACATGACCGACCACTCATTTCGCTTGAGTGTATCGAATGTATATCACCAACAGTTGGGATCAGCAACCGTTTCCCGAATGGGACAGCATCAACAATAGATTTTTTAGAAGTAAATGAAACTCTAGATCAGGTGATTATACACCCTACTTCGGTGCGACCGACTTAGCCATGCTGCCTGCCCGATTTCTGTCATTTACCGGATGATGAGGCTAGAAGCTACGCTTTATCATCACATCAGATTCACTTTGAATGCCACATCGTCAAATCCATCAAATCACCGATTGACGTCCTCAACCATACATTATGTGTTAGCTAAAAGAAGTTTCCTTCTCCGCTTCCACTCTTGGTACAGTTGGAGAAATCAATATACGTGATCGTCTGGAAATACTCTGTCAAACATCCGTCCATACAAGTCATCCAGGAACAGGATGAACCGAAGGCACTATTCTGTAAACAGGATAGCCCTTGCATAACTCCGTCTTCAATTATCTTTGGCATATATGATTCGCAACGCTTATGCCAACACAGAGTGGTTCTTTGGATAATAATCCAACCGGTCCCTCCATATTAACAACGTTAAAATGGTCAAAACTTCGATAGTCTGTGATTTAACTATCGAATAAAAATAGGTGTGCAAACAATGATATTATTTCCAAATGGAAATTATATCGATCAAACATCATTCAACATTCATCTCTTTAGTTCATTAATTTACTTATCTCATGTTTCCCTACGTTCCATATTCCTTATTTTCTAAATTGGGAAAATATACGTTATTAACAAATGGAAAACATTTCCATTTCTTTGTTTCTTTATTAGAAAACATTTCTGGTTTCTTATTTGGAAAACATTTCCAAAGCTTCTTCATTGGACTTAGACAGATGTTTAAACAAACCATCGCGATGCCAACTCAAACCATTTCCATTACTGCCGAACATTAACTATTCCTTAGTTAAAAACGAAGCCAATCAAGTTGGGGTAGAACTACCTCTCAGACCTTAACTGAACAACATTTCTGACTTTGAAATAGACAAAGTTCACTTTATATTCCTTTAACTAACTTCCTTACTTAACTCTCGTTCGAATAAATCTCTATTCGATTTATTCTATTTGATTTACTCTATTTGATTTACTCTATTCACTTAGCTCCTATCGAATAAACTATATTCGATAGCTCTTTTAATTCTATTTGGATACTATATATTTGATTTACCCATTTCATTCTATTCGAATAAACTATATTCGATTTACTCCTTTTACTTTCTATTCGAATAAACTATATTCGATTAACTCATTTTACTTTCTATTCGAATAACCATATTCGATAACTCATCCGCTTCAATTCTAATCGATTAAACTAACATCGATTATCTCCTTTCAACTTTATTCTCTAATCGATTAACTAACATCGATTAACTTCTTTTTAACTTTAACACTAATCGATTAACTAACATCGATTAACTTCTTTTATAAACTACGTTTTCCGTCACAACTATTTCCTTCTTATAACGTTTACTTACCGTTACAAATATATCCTATTTATAACTTCTATTTACCGTTACAAATGTTTCCTATTTATAACTTCTATTTACCGTTACAAATGTTTCCTATTTATAACTTCTATTTACCGTTACAAATATTTCCTATTCATAACTTCTATTTATTTTCTAAATAAATATCCCTTTTATAAAACCGTGTTCGTTTTATAAATATTTCCTTTTTTATAAAATCCTGTGATTTTATAAAATTCCTTTATTTCAATACACATTGAAATACTTCTTTTTACATCCCAGGGTCTTTATGATATTTACAATATCGAATAACAATGATCAACATCATTCCAACGCCCATAATCCATAACAGATTATATAACACATCATATATCACAATATATGAAAACAGTAAAATAAATGTTGAGGAATCCAGTTGGATTCCTCCAACCTGTTTCCCTGCATCACAGATGTTAAACAATATAGATAACATTACTTTCAGTTCCATATGATATATTCTGTTAAACAGAATCAATATAGAAATTTAGCTAACTGACTAGCAGTTCAATCAAACAGTCAACATACAGTCAATCAGCCAATATCTAACAGTTCTAAAAATACAACGTGAAATTATAAACTGTTCAGAGTTAGTGAGATTTACTCACATTTGCGCGTTAACCGATAAATATCGGTTTGCTTTATGTTGATTCAGACGGACAATTTATTTTGCAATAAATTGTAACGAGCTTCGATCCACTCCCCATCAGTTCCATTGAGTAGTGTCCATCCATATGATCTTGTCGGATCCGACCATTCTAAATTCCGATATCGTATGCTTCTTTGTAATAGCTCGGCCCATCTCCACATTTACCCGACCCGCATTCCTCTAACTCCTTCTCCAGTATTTGTACTGCCAAGCCTTTCATTCTTTAGCAAAACTTCACGCGTAAAAATAGCCACTCACTCATGCAACTCTGTCTGCATATAGAGATATATCTGTCATCTGTACACCTATAGTCACACCACCACTAACGTCCGTAGACACCCATCACGTTCCCATACCAGACCCCCCTTTCTTATTTAAAACAGGCTCACGCAAATGAACAGTACGTGTCCTTCCCCGTAAACAACGATGCTACTCCATTCATGAAAAATTCCACTTCAGTATCCACACAGTGACACAAGAAATGGTCATCTACTGTTAACCCATTCCTTTCCAAACGCCTTCTGCTTATCATACCCTCATTTAAATCCGCCCCCGCTCTAAACAGTAGTTCATCTTCGACTGAATTCATCTTCCCTCGAAAACATCCGACAGCTACTCCTCAACCAGACATTAACGCACCAGAACCATTTCCTTACTACTGCTCTTGCTTTATTTTCATGAACCCTGCTCGCAAGAAGAAACCACCTGCCGCCACGTCTACATCTGACCGGAAGTGGATCGGAGATGCCCAGGTGATGCGCCGTAACGTAACGACCCTCCACCCCCAACAGTTTGCCGTCCGATGCCCTGCTCCGACGTAGAGACTCCACGAACTCCAGTCCGTTCTTGACCAAATTCCGACCTCCAGGAGCCTTTGTCTCCGATCATATCCGTTGAAAAAGTCAAGCTCTCTGAGCTCTAGATCTTCGTAGTTGGAACATTTTATATAGATGATCAGATCGGAAATTAAAGGGGTGAGAAGATTGTGAGATTTGGGGTCATTGTTTTTTTTCCTGTGGCGGCTTCATAACACTTTGACCACGCATACTTGTTGATCTCGAAAGAATTAGGTTAGGCTGAGCTTATTTAAGAGAAATTTGGAGGACTGTAACATTTTCTGGCCATTCATTTTACATCTCGTGGAGGCGTGTTTTCGGTTTTGACCACGAAAACTATTTGTTTAGGGTATGACCACGTGTTATGTTTTTTGGCCCTAGGATTTTGTTTTCCAGTATCATTTTATATAAGTTAATTTGGTTCATTATTTATTTTGAGTTGTAATAATTTACGTACCCTATTATATATAACTCTGTCCACATACGAGCTATTACGAACAGAAATGAAAACACCAGTGAGACGAGCATCGTGTCACGGTTCTAAAAATATAATAATATCGGTAGGTGGACTTATATTTTGAAACTTCAAAATGTTGATTTCAGGGTGCGAAATACTTCAAATAAAAAGTTGCATATTTAATTAATTAAAAATTACAATAAAATTCTAAAAATTAAATTACCACTACGTCTCTAAAGAACCTTATCTAAATTCAAACCCCATATCTAGTTATATTGAAAAACCCTTTTAAAACGTAAATAAAGCGTCGCAAATCATAAAGGAATTCCATAGCGACTTTTCTGAAATTTGATTTGGACATAAATCAAAATCTACACGACGAAATCCCGATATTTCTCTTCCACTAGAAAGATATACTTCACCAGCTCCACACGTTTCTTGTTTCCCAGAAATCCGATTAAAAACGAACCCTGTATATTCAGTTGAAGTTCAAATTGCCAAATAGCGAACTGCAGCGCCATTTCGAGCTCGTTTATAATTATATTATAAACTATACGTTCAACTGTCGACGATTGATATATTCGTTATTCAAATTCAATTCCAAGCTGAATTAAATATCACAGATGGTCCAGTTCACACCATATCGCCATTTCAGCCAATTCTGATTATTTCAGAATTAAATATATTATTTAATTTATTGTTTTAATTAAATATTCGCCTTTATTTTATTCCACGACCATTAAATTCATTATATCACCATTGATATAATTAAATAAATTAATCATAATACCTCTGCCAATGCGGGTCATTACAATCTTCCCCACTTAAAATAATTTCGTCCTCGAAATTGCTAAAAGGTAGAGGACGACCCTATCGACTGGTTAGAACATATTTGTTCACTTCTTAACTTTAGTTTCAACTGTACCAATTTAATTTCAATTAAATTATTAATTAATCCTTATTATCGAAAATTTTCAAAAATCCTGAAAATTTTCTAACTCCTTAACTCTTCGAAAAATTTCGCCAGCACCTCCTTTGTACTGGTCAATACGTCAAACTCCAACTCGCCTCTCTGGGCCATCTCCAACCCAAAAGAAAATCAAACAGCCAAGCGGCTTGCCAATTCGGCTCATCAACATCTCAAACCCATATATAATATAAACTTGTACCTTTTGTCGGCATATCATTATATCCTTTCCACCTGTTATCAATTCAGCGGATACAAGGGTCATCCTAATCAAATTCCCATCTGCTTATATCCAAGCCAAATTCCATTTCAACTCAAGTTCAATTCTTGATTTTCAATTCCTTAACTCCCCAATCCAATACCATTTCGGATTCTAATTTCACAAATCCAATCTTATTCGATTTCAATTCAACTTCAGTTACCACTTAACTGACTTTACTTTAATTCAAATTTTGCTTTCACAAATTTCTGTTAAATTTGTTTTTAATCCAAACAGTCTTCCCCAGGGAGTTTTCAAACAGTTTACTCTTTTCAAAAAATCAAATTTTCCTTTTGAACATGTCACTGAGCCCATAATCAATATTCCATTAGTTAAATCACTTCTCTATTTCTTTATCAATATTTGTTAACCAAATATTTTCAATAACCATATTGGCCTTTTATGTTATTTGGAAAACATTTCCGAATATCGCCTTTCTTTATTTTCTAAACTTTAGAAAATATATGCTATTTATAGTTGGAAAATATTCCAATTACTTATCTCTTTCTGATCTCGTTTATTTCTATACTTAGGAAATATCCTTTATTTCTATTTCCAAGTTACACTCATTTGGGTTAAAACGGATGTTGTGTAAAACATCGTTACGACAATCCAAATACCATATTCAAATAACTCTTATTTGACATTGATCTTCGAGCCTGAAATCTTACTATTTATTTGTTAATAATGAAATCAATCAAGTTGGGGTATAACTACCTCTCAGACCTTGACTGAATAACATTTATAACGTCAAAACAGATATGACTACTTACTCGAAAAATCAATACCATACAACTACCTATTCACTTTTAAACACGTACACTTTCTCTTTCTATTCTTACTAGATTTTATTCTAGACTTCCTTTTTGATTTTACTATTCTATTTTTAAGTTCGTTTTCTTATCGACTTCTATATAAATCGATACGTTGATTTCTAACTATCAAATTATCTTAAAAATATTCTAACTCCTTAAATTCCCGGAAAAAAATGCCATAACCTCCTTTGTACCGGGAGCATCGGGATATTTCAAATAGCCTCCCATGGCCCTTACCAATCCAAAAAAAAAAAAAAAAAAAAAGTCAAGCGGCTAGCCGATACGGCGCCTAAAATCTCATATATGAATTAAATACATACCTTTTGTCGAGCATTCTATTTATATACCTTCATACCTTGTTCCAAACCTATCTCATGTATATCCATACATTTCTAATTCATTTCAACTTAATCCAATCGTTTTAACTTAGTTCGTTAAGTGATTTTCAAATTACTGGTTTGCCCATTTCACTTTCATATTTGAGTATAACATGTTCAAATATATTTTAACTTACTTATAAACTAATCAAATTCTACCTTTTCATACTTAGGTTTCATATTCGATTTCGAATATAAATTGACCAGTCCCCTTTTCTTATCTGAAGTTCAACTTCAATTCAAGATCCATTTATTAATGGCTAATTAACTGGTTTACCTATTTCATCTTTTTATTTGAATATACATGTTCAAATATAAGTTTAACTTGTTTATCAACTAATTGAATTCCATTTCAATTCTATTTGAATTTTCTATATTCAAATTCCATTTCAGTTTCGATATTCAAATCCTATATTTGAATTTCATTTCAATTCACTTATTCAAATTCCATATATGAATTTCATTTCAATTTTCTTATTCAAATTCCATATTTGAATTTCATCATTCAAATCTATTTCCAAACTCCATTTGAATTTCTATATTCAAATCTATTTGAATTCTCTTTATTTCATTTCAATTCCCTTTGAATCTTCTATATTCAAATTTCAAATTCAATTCTATTTGAATCTTCTTTATTCAAATCTCATTTGAATTTCTATATTCAAATCCTATGTTTGAACTTCCTTTGTTCAAATTCCTTTTCAACTTTCTTTATTTATTCTTTAAATAAGCCTCGATTTCAATTCCTTTTGAAATCAATATTACTACCTTTGGAAAATAGGTTCCCCTTTCAACTTCCCACTTGTATTTTTATTTCTGAATTATCCAATGATAATTCTTTCCACTTCATTTATAAACTTCGTTTATAAAGGAACAACTTGTTTTATTTCTTTTAAAACAAGTTAATATTTCAAATCTATTTAAAAATTCAAATTCTATATTTTAATCCCATTTTGAAATTCAACACAACTTGTCTTTCCCAAAACAATTTCAAAACAGTATTTTTGGTAGTAATTCGTCACCTACAACTCGAAAATGAATACTGATGATGCAGCTGTCATCATCAGAATCTATTTTCCAGCGATCGAAGTGAGTTCAATACTATAAAACCATTTTTAAACATTTCCACTTTGAAATTCATTTCAAAATATAATTCACACTGCTTGTAAAACAATTTAAAATCTCCCAGGATCTTGAATTTTCCTTATTTTTAATCCAAATCCATTTACAAACACTTATCCAATTTTCCAGAGTTTTAACTTCAAATTTCAGATTTAACTCATCTGATTTCACGTATTTCACTTATATGAATTCTGATTGGTTATTTACATAACTATTTAATTTATAATCTTACTCGATTATAATCACAACCAATATATCCAATATATTATAATTTTGATATATATATCTTCTCTATATCAAGATATACCTTGGGTAAACTTATTTTAATTTACCCTCTTTTCAAAACATATCGTGTCGACCCATCGTATTCAAGTGTTTAGTAATTCCTACCGATATAGTGGATCAAACTGATCGACCAGAACTCATAAACAACTCAACCAATGAATCTCCGCAATATAAACTTATTTTTATATCATATACAAGTACGTTCACTCGTATATATACACTCAATCTCAGTCTAGGGTATTACTAACCCTATCTCTACCGAGTCACGCCACAGAGCCAAGTAATTCTTAACTTAAGCTCTGATACCAACTGTAACGACCCGGATTTTCAGCGACTTTGGTTATCGACGTAAACGCGACGTCGATAACCAAAACGTCGAAAAATCCTGGTAATTAGTGAAAGAAATTAGAGGGTGAGAAAAGATAAGATAGAAACTTAGAATAGAAGAAGAAGAAGAACACAACATCAGAGTAACACGAATCTCACAGCGGAACGAATAAATATATTTCATAACATAACTTTGAAATACAAATCTGTACTTGCATATACATATCATTATCAAAGTACAGCACTTACTACACAGCGGAAATAACTATAGCTATATGATCCTGAAGCCTCCTGCTCCAGCTCTTCAATGTATCTGTAAAATCCCGACTACTTGACTGCCCATACAAATTTAGGCACCCAAGAGTTTAGGGAAAACAACAAAGTAAACTCCGGGTCAGTCATGGGACTGGTATGAGTAAAACAGTTTAAAAACAGTTGAACAAGTAAATGATATCTCATAAGACCACGCCGCATAACGGAACGGGTTTTTCCCTTATGAGAATCCAAAATATCTTTATATCAAAAACCTTTTGATATTATAATAATGCCTATCAACACAATATGTATAATCATCTAGCAGAAACGCTTTCATCTCACGTTCTACATATATAGTATACAATCAAAACCGCAAGCACGTATTGGGTAATGGATTTCCAACTATGACAAGGTATGGAAACACCTTCCGCTTTTGTACCTCTAGAGAGGAATACACTGGGTTCAACAAGAACATCTTGCAACCCGGCCACACATGACCGACCACTCATTTCGCTTGAGTGTATCGAATGTATATCACCAACAGTTGGGATCAGCAACCGTTTCCCGAATGGGACAGCATCAACAATAGATTTTTTAGAAGTAAATGAAACTCTAGATCAGGTGATTATACACCCTACTTCGGTGCGACCGACTTAGCCATGCTGCCTGCCCGATTTCTGTCATTTACCGGATGATGAGGCTAGAAGCTACGCTTTATCATCACATCAGATTCACTTTGAATGCCACATCGTCAAATCCATCAAATCACCGATTGACGTCCTCAACCATACATTATGTGTTAGCTAAAAGAAGTTTCCTTCTCCGCTTCCACTCTTGGTACAGTTGGAGAAATCAATATACGTGATCGTCTGGAAATACTCTGTCAAACATCCGTCCATACAAGTCATCCAGGAACAGGATGAACCGAAGGCACTATTCTGTAAACAGGATAGCCCTTGCATAACTCCGTCTTCAATTATCTTTGGCATATATGATTCGCAACGCTTATGCCAACACAGAGTGGTTCTTTGGATAATAATCCAACCGGTCCCTCCATATTAACAACGTTAAAATGGTCAAAACTTCGATAGTCTGTGATTTAACTATCGAATAAAAATAGGTGTGCAAACAATGATATTATTTCCAAATGGAAATTATATCGATCAAACATCATTCAACATTCATCTCTTTAGTTCATTAATTTACTTATCTCATGTTTCCCTACGTTCCATATTCCTTATTTTCTAAATTGGGAAAATATACGTTATTAACAAATGGAAAACATTTCCATTTCTTTGTTTCTTTATTAGAAAACATTTCTGGTTTCTTATTTGGAAAACATTTCCAAAGCTTCTTCATTGGACTTAGACAGATGTTTAAACAAACCATCGCGATGCCAACTCAAACCATTTCCATTACTGCCGAACATTAACTATTCCTTAGTTAAAAACGAAGCCAATCAAGTTGGGGTAGAACTACCTCTCAGACCTTAACTGAACAACATTTCTGACTTTGAAATAGACAAAGTTCACTTTATATTCCTTTAACTAACTTCCTTACTTAACTCTCGTTCGAATAAATCTCTATTCGATTTATTCTATTTGATTTACTCTATTTGATTTACTCTATTCACTTAGCTCCTATCGAATAAACTATATTCGATAGCTCTTTTAATTCTATTTGGATACTATATATTTGATTTACCCATTTCATTCTATTCGAATAAACTATATTCGATTTACTCCTTTTACTTTCTATTCGAATAAACTATATTCGATTAACTCATTTTACTTTCTATTCGAATAACCATATTCGATAACTCATCCGCTTCAATTCTAATCGATTAAACTAACATCGATTATCTCCTTTCAACTTTATTCTCTAATCGATTAACTAACATCGATTAACTTCTTTTTAACTTTAACACTAATCGATTAACTAACATCGATTAACTTCTTTTATAAACTACGTTTTCCGTCACAACTATTTCCTTCTTATAACGTTTACTTACCGTTACAAATATATCCTATTTATAACTTCTATTTACCGTTACAAATGTTTCCTATTTATAACTTCTATTTACCGTTACAAATGTTTCCTATTTATAACTTCTATTTACCATTACAAATATTTCCTATTCATAACTTCTATTTATTTTCTAAATAAATATCCCTTTTATAAAACCGTGTTCGTTTTATAAATATTTCCTTTTTTATAAAATCCTGTGATTTTATAAAATTCCTTTATTTCAATACACATTGAAATACTTCTTTTTACATCCCAGGGTCTTTATGATATTTACAATATCGAATAACAATGATCAACATCATTCCAACGCCCATAATCCATAACAGATTATATAACACATCATATATCACAATATATGAAAACAGTAAAATAAATGTTGAGGAATCCAGTTGGATTCCTCCAACCTGTTTCCCTGCATCACAGATGTTAAACAATATAGATAACATTACTTTCAGTTCCATATGATATATTCTGTTAAACAGAATCAATATAGAAATTTAGCTAACTGACTAGCAGTTCAATCAAACAGTCAACATACAGTCAATCAGCCAATATCTAACAGTTCTAAAAATACAACGTGAAATTATAAACTGTTCAGAGTTAGTGAGATTTACTCACATTTGCGCGTTAACCGATAAATATCGGTTTGCGTTATGTTGATTCAGACGGACAATTTATTTTGCAATAAATTGTAACGAGCTTCGATCCACTCCCCATCAGTTCCATTGAGTAGTGTCCATCCATATGATCTTGTCGGATCCGACCATTCTAAATTCCGATATCGTATGCTTCTTTGTAATAGCTCGGCCCATCTCCACATTTACCCGACCCGCATTCCTCTAACTCCTTCTCCAGTATTTGTACTGCCAAGCCTTTCATTCTTTAGCAAAACTTCACGCGTAAAAATAGCCACTCACTCATGCAACTCTGTCTGCATATAGAGATATATCTGTCATCTGTACACCTATAGTCACACCACCACTAACGTCCGTAGACACCCATCACGTTCCCATACCAGACCCCCCTTTCTTATTTAAAACAGGCTCACGCAAATGAACAGTACGTGTCCTTCCCCGTAAACAACGATGCTACTCCATTCATGAAAAATTCCACTTCAGTATCCACACAGTGACACAAGAAATGGTCATCTACTGTTAACCCATTCCTTTCCAAACGCCTTCTGCTTATCATACCCTCATTTAAATCCGCCCCCGCTCTAAACAGTAGTTCATCTTCGACTGAATTCATCTTCCCTCGAAAACATCCGACAGCTACTCCTCAACCAGACATTAACGCACCAGAACCATTTCCTTACTACTGCTCTTGCTTTATTTTCATGAACCCTGCTCGCAAGAAGAAACCACCTGCCGCCACGTCTACATCTGACCGGAAGTGGATCGGAGATGCCCAGGTGATGCGCCGTAACGTAACGACCCTCCACCCCCAACAGTTTGCCGTCCGATGCCCTGCTCCGACGTAGAGACTCCACGAACTCCAGTCCGTTCTTGACCAAATTCCGACCTCCAGGAGCCTTTGTCTCCGATCATATCCGTTGAAAAAGTCAAGCTCTCTGAGCTCTAGATCTTCGTAGTTGGAACATTTTATATAGATGATCAGATCGGAAATTAAAGGGGTGAGAAGATTGTGAGATTTGGGGTCATTGTTTTTTTTCCTGTGGCGGCTTCATAACACTTTGACCACGCATACTTGTTGATCTCGAAAGAATTAGGTTAGGCTGAGCTTATTTAAGAGAAATTTGGAGGACTGTAACATTTTCTGGCCATTCATTTTACATCTCGTGGAGGCGTGTTTTCGGTTTTGACCACGAAAACTATTTGTTTAGGGTATGACCACGTGTTATGTTTTTTGGCCCTAGGATTTTGTTTTCCAGTATCATTTTATATAAGTTAATTTGGTTCATTATTTATTTTGAGTTGTAATAATTTACGTACCCTATTATATATAACTCTGTCCACATACGAGCTATTACGAACAGAAATGAAAACACCAGTGAGACGAGCATCGTGTCACGGTTCTAAAAATATAATAATATCGGTAGGTGGACTTATATTTTGAAACTTCAAAATGTTGATTTCAGGGTGCGAAATACTTCAAATAAAAAGTTGCATATTTAATTAATTAAAAATTACAATAAAATTCTAAAAATTAAATTACCACTACGTCTCTAAAGAACCTTATCTAAATTCAAACCCCATATCTAGTTATATTGAAAAACCCTTTTAAAACGTAAATAAAGCGTCGCAAATCATAAAGGAATTCCATAGCGACTTTTCTGAAATTTGATTTGGACATAAATCAAAATCTACACGACGAAATCCCGATATTTCTCTTCCACTAGAAAGATATACTTCACCAGCTCCACACGTTTCTTGTTTCCCAGAAATCCGATTAAAAACGAACCCTGTATATTCAGTTGAAGTTCAAATTGCCAAATAGCGATCTGCAGCGCCATTTCGAGCTCGTTTATAATTATATTATAAACTATACGTTCAACTGTCGACGATTGATATATTCGTTATTCAAATTCAATTCCAAGCTGAATTAAATATCACAGATGGTCCAGTTCACACCATATCGCCATTTCAGCCAATTCTGATTATTTCAGAATTAAATATATTATTTAATTTATTGTTTTAATTAAATATTCGCCTTTATTTTATTCCACGACCATTAAATTCATTATATCACCATTGATATAATTAAATAAATTAATCATAATAGCTCTGCCAATGCGGGTCATTACACTACTGATCCTATCTCTAACGAGTCATTCTCACTGGATATTACTAATCCAATCTTTGATGAATTCTTTCGTATGGTTCTAACGCATCTTTTTCTCGAGCTTTGTAAACCCAAGCTCCGACACCAAAATGAAATGACCCAAACTCGTCCTTACAGGAAAGCCTGGATTGAGTTGAGAACACGAAAAATCTGAACACAAACAGAAGAATACTTCATTGCTTATTACAACAATTTACATTAGAGTACAAGAATATATAGAGTATGAACAAATAATATACATTTGATAAATATCAGAGATTTACAAATCACAATGCAGCGGAAAGTAATACAAAACACAACTGAAAGAAATACACGGATACAGAGCATTCTGAATATAGCTCCAGCTGTTAACCAGGATCCTGTGAATATGATATCCGCAAAACCAAAACTCCTAGTTGCCCGTGTGGAAAATAGGGGCACCCAAAGTTTAGGTTAAAACAATAACCTCCAGGTCAGTCATGTGACTGGTGTAAGAACTAAAACAGTTATTTAAAAATTTATTTTGAAGTGGAGTAAATCAAGGGACTACGCCGTATAACATGGAACAGGTTTCCTCCCAAGAAGACCAATGCATTAAACAGTTTATAAACAGCACAATGCTTTTCGAAAAATGAAGCTATTATAAGACTCACAATCCATCATGCAATGCAACGCAAGCCGGAGGATAGAGTTTTACCATACAATAGCCAAACATGCTTAGTACGTTTAAAACAAATCATTTTGATATTATTATAGTGTAAAGTGTATGAAAACAACTTCAAATATAAATGTATCAATCATAGACGGCATAGTATCTCATGCTACTATGTCGCAATACTAGGCTCTACAATCAAAACCGAAATGTCATGGATTGGAAGTTGGATTTCCATCATGAACCAAGGCAAGGGGTCGTCCTTACCGAATTCGAGACTCTCTAGCCCGAGCCTCAGGATCAGCCACAACTGCACCTTCGATCTTCAGGGTCGGTCCTTTCTTACATTTGAGGATTAATAATTCCTGATCAATGTGTTTCCCCGCCCCATGGAGCGTTAATCTAGTCAGTATATCGACCATATCATCCATCGACCCCATAGTGACCGATATAATCGAGGCGCCTCGCTTTCCATCATCCACATTAGTAAAAATGTATGGGCTCCATACCATGACACCACTCCTAGCTAGAAAGAAACGCATGTCCTCCCTGTAGTCCGCTCCCGTTTCTGGTTCACACTGAGGTGTGAGGCTCGCGAATTAACGCTTTACACAAAGTTATGCTCTCTAGGGTCGTGCTTTGATCATCAACCATAAGACTCTGCTTTTTAACAGAAGCCTTGATCATTTGCATCTCAGCATGCCACACAGGCAATTCATGTCATACGACTGATGTCTATCGATATATAACCTCTGAGCTCGTACGTCTCATAGAAGTGTGTTAAGTAAGAGAATAAATTCGCCGCCACCAAACAGATATATATATTTAATAGAAATCAATCAGCATAGAATAAAATCCAATGTCAGACACACATTCATTTACTAGTTCATTTTGGGTCTGTACGAAACCGGAGGCACCTTATTACTCGTCCCATATGTCCAATATAAGAGAGACATCCTCGCATATCCGGTCGATCTCCAAGTAAGTCTGGACGATCACCACGTATTACCTCATCTTGGGTGTATAGCCAAGTCAAGACATCAATAATCATCCAAACTATGTGAAGACCTCCGGTCTTCAACCACCGTCTTCATCGTCGACTTATCGTCGAATCAGTTATTCAGAATGGGTATAAACCCGACCTTTCTGAATAACTCGCGTATATAATAAACAAGTGCTACATAAACACAACATACACCTCATTCCAATTCAGAATATTCTTTTATTTAAATATTCATATCCTTTAGGAATGGTTCCCATTAATTTTATCAAAGATAAGTTCTTTAAGTCTATTCTTTAATCTTCCTTTGGATGATATCAACTCAAACCATATTAAGGTTTTCCAAGTTGGTCGGGATTAGCGCACCTTACCAAAGTAATCATTTGTTTAAATTCCCAACCCCAACCTATTCATCCCATGGAGAAAACTGGTAATACTTCATATATAACACCACAGTGTTATCGGTAATATTAATTACAATTTCCCATTCAAATCTAATTAAAGATTTAAATACCGCTAGGAGCAAAACTGATGATACTCCATTCTCGATCATTTCCCAAATTTGATAATTTAAATTATCTCATTCACTTTTCAATCTAATTAAAGATTCATTAAAACTCCACTTAGTTTTAATCTTCCCAAAAATCAATATTAATGATTATTTAACTTTGGAAACACAAACATGCCACATCGACAATCTACATTGTACTATTGATTTCTGTCGATATATAACCTCTAAGCTCGTACGTCTTAGAGAAGAGTGTTAAGCAAGAGAATAAATTCTCCGCCACCAAACAGATATATATTTAATAGAAATCAACCATACAGTTGAAATACAATGCTAGACATGTAATCCGGTCTTTTATTGGGTTAAAGAACTAATGTCATTTAAAACACAGTTCACGATATACCCAAATCACATTCCATTAATTTTGGAACCTTCACGAAAAACAGATCAACATATAATCGATATCAATTTCCGTATCCGACTAGTAATATAAATGGAATAACGACAAAGCCTTTTAAATTCCATATATATTAACAGTCTTCCTCCACAGAAGCTCATTTCGATTCTTATCAAATTGAATCCCACTCAATTCCAATTTAATATATTAAATTGGAAAACTTTACTTTGGAAAATTCCCGTTAAATCTTAATAAAAAGATTTATAAATTCCAAATCGCATTTCACTATAAATCGGATTAAAGAATGAATGTCGTTAAAAACACTGTTCACAATAACCCCAATCCACATTCCATTTTATTCCAATTAAATGTTAATTAACTAGAAACTCTAATAATCTTAATTAAAAGAATTATTCTTTTCACACGTGGTTTAAGAACGGTATTATTTAAGACACCATTCTCGACAAATCCAATTCTTTTATTCAATTCCAATTAAATCTTAATTAATTGGAAAACTTCACTAAATCTTAATTAAAAGACTTATTCTTTTCTCAACTAGGTTTAAGAACAGTGTTATTTAAGTCACCGTTCACAACAAACCCAAAATCCAATTTAATATTAAATACAAAGCTCTGAATAGAAATTATATCGGCTTATATTCAATATCAAAATTCGAAATCAACAATATCGTTTTGGGAATAACGATATATGTATATATATATCTTCCGAATTCCTCCACAATATCCGTATAATCACAGAATCCAATATTGAAATATTCGAAAGATAATTTCGATTCAAATCCATTCCAGTTCATATATTGGAAATTCTGGTTATTTTTAAAACCATTTCAAATCCAATTTATTTATTTAAAAATATTGGATTATAATTATAGTTCATAACTAGTTCATTCTGATAAAAATATATTTTTATCTTTACAAATGTGGAATTTTTCATCCAGATTCTTTCCAAATCATTTATTATGATTTTACATGAATTATTAATATTTTTAATAATTTTATCAAGGCCCGTACAGTCGATTCCCATAAACGGTCATCGAACTACACTTACAGCGACCTTTTCCAAATTTGATTTGGAAATAATTCCAAATCCAACTATTAGATTTTAAATCTCTTATATCTTTTGGAAAGCTCTTTCCGATATGAACCCAACGGTTCCGGTTTTAGGAGAATTCGACGGTCGGATCTCCCGCAATGTCAACTCAAAGTCAATGGTCGAAATTCGCGAACTACCGCGGCGTGGCGCATTCTATTCAGGCCAATAAATATATATATATATATAATATTATATATATATTTCATCGATTTCCATTTAAAATGTATTTTATAAATTGTTCATAAATTCGTTTTAAAATGATTCCAACTTCATTTTCATTTTTAAATCAAAATTGAATCTTCCTTATCATTATAATATTTAAATGATAATATTTTCAAAATATCAGATTTTGAATTCATTTCCTTTTCGATATTCATTATAAAATTGAATAAAATCGATATAAATATTGTCCACGTAAAAATGGCGTTAATCTAATCAACACGGCTTCATATATTTCAATATTTTCGTGTCCATCCCAAATCGGACATCAAAATCATATTTTGATCCATTACTGAATAGTGTTTCAAAATATTAGTTATTTTAAAATATTCATTATTCGCCATTTTTAAAATATTCGTTAATTTAAAATATTCTTTCTTCCGAATTGGTATCAGACACAGTCAATTACCATATAATTTTATTTATATGGATATCAAACACACAAATACACAACGATAATCAAACACTGTACCAACCATCACCCAGAGTGCGTTACATAATTGCATAAGCGTTAATATAAATAATTAACGCTTACAATAGTCTGTCAACCCATCGATTGACATACAGCTAAATATTGGGATTAGTGTATGTCCAATATCATCCAAATACCCGTGTGGGGTTTTCAAACAACAAACACCGATTATTATTTGTGCAGTTGGGCGATTTGTAAAATATATCGTCCCAATCAATATCAGTCAAATATGGTACATAAACAAATCGTCCGATTTGTAAATGAATATTTATTTATTCATATACACGTTAAAAATTATATTTTTAACTATAAAATATTTATTTCAACACATGAATATTTTATACAATTCATTTATATAATAAAAATAATATTTTTATTGTTCTAACATATTTAGAAAATTTGGCAGCATAATGGCGCGATACTAGAACCGGAATAAGGTCTAGCCTTATCCCTCACCTAATAATGGCTCGCGCCATACACATACCAATTCCAATCAATTCATTTCACTTCCCAAACCAAATTCAAATAAATAAACCAAACAACCAAACAACCGAACAAACATGGTTTCAAACAAAGGTGTCGGGTGCTACCAAGCACCGTCTGCATCCTAGTATATATATTTAACTAGAAAATAAAATTAGAGTCAGAAGTTCTCACCTTTGGGATCCACTCCTCCAGTTTTATTTCTGAATTTCTGAACAGTTTGGATTTGCCCGAAATTCCAACGCAATCTTTTCCATGCTGGTCATAGTAAAAATCACATTTGTAATATGATGTTTAAATATTTAAAAATCGCATTTTTATATCGTTATATATATATTTATATATATCATATTTTTATATAACTAAAAATCGAACTTTTATCTAACTAAAACATTATGATTCATACGATAAAAATCTCATTTTTATATTTTCAAAAATCTCATCTTTATATTTTTAAAAGTCTCATCTTTATATTTTTTAAAATCTCATCTTTATATTTTTAACTAAAGCTATATATAGAACAAAAGATCACATTTTTGATATCGCTACATATATAAAAACAATATTTTTATATTCTCTATTATATAAAATTCTTTATTTCGCTACTTATGTACAAATAATATTTTTATATTCCTCTATTATATAAAAATCATATTTTTAATTTACTACTTATATAGAAATAATATTTTTATATTCTCTATTATATAAAAATCATATTTTTAATTCGCTACTTATATAAAAATAATATTTTTATATTCTCTATTATATAAAAATCATATTTTTATATTATGAAAAATCATATCTTTTCCTTTTTAAAAATCTTATCATTTCTTATTTAAAACAATCCTTTTTATTTAAAAACCACATTTTTAAATACGAAATTTAAATAAATTTGCAACTAAAAAACGTTACCCTTTGCTAATCATCCATTTCAGATCAACGGCTGCTGTGCTTCTTCTCCGCGATCTTCTAGTGACCAAAATTGATATTTTTACTGTAGAGGGCCCCACGGTAGGAAAGGTAGCGGGGATAGGCGGCGCTGGAGGTCTAGATTGTTGGGGGGAGGCTGGTTGGGCGGTGGCATCAGACTATGGTGGAAACAGGGGTGGAGGCGGTCTGAAATCAAGGGTTTGGAGGGGGAAGAAACAGGGATAGGTCATTGGTCGGAGAGAGGAGGGGGGAAGGGTGCGGCGGCCTGTGGAGGGGGGGTGGGTGGGGAGTGACGTCCGGTGGGGGAGGAGTGACGGGATCGAGCGGTAGTCTGAAGTTTTCCTTTTTTTTAT
>JASFAX010003612.1:0-41979 GCA_030737875.1 Allium sativum
ATTCCGCTTAGCTAACCGACAGTTGGTTTCTAAATTTCACATTCATAGGGAAAGGTTCCCATTATTTTTATCCAAGATAAATTCCTTGAATTTATTCTCTAATCTCCTTTTGAATTTCGATTCAACTAGTTGAGATTAACGAACCTTACCGAAGTAATCATTGGTTTTAATTTCCCAATCCCAACCTATTCATCCCATGAAGTAAAACGGGTCTTACTTCATATCTAACACCACGGTGTTATCAGTAAATTCAATTACCATTTCACGTTCAAATCTAATTGAAGATTTAACTAACGCCTGGAGCAAAACTGGTGATACTCCATTCTCAATTATTTCAATCTAATTAAAGATTCATTAAAACTCCACTTAGTTTTAATCTGTGACTGGGTTAAAGAATCAGTGTCATTTAAAACACGGTTCACGATAAACCCAAAATTACATCACATTAATTATTGGGTTAAAGAACAAGTGTTATTTAAGACACTGTTCACGATAAACCCAAAATCAATATCAATTCAATACCAATTAAATATTATTTAATTGGTACACTTCATTAAATCTAAATAAAAAGATTTAATCTTTTCTCAACTGGTTTCAAGAACAGTGTTAATGAAGACACCATTCACGACAAACCCAAATCACATTTGATATTAAACACAAGGCTCTGAATAGAAAATATATCGGCTTTTATTCAATATCAAATTTTACGACCTACAGATATCGTATTGGGAATAACGATATATACATATCTTTCAAATTTCCATAACAACATCTGTATAATCACGAAATCCAACATCGAAATATTCCGAAGACAATTTCGATTCAAATCCATTCCAATGCAATTATTGGAAATTCTGGTTATTTTCAAAACCATTTCTAATCCAGTTTATTTATTTTAAAAATAAATAGAATTATAATTCTAGTTCAAAACTAGTTCATTTCGATAAAAATCTATTTTTATCTTTTCAAATATGGAGTTTTTCATCCCAATTCTTTCTAAATCATTTCTTATGATTTTACACAAATTATTACTATTTTTAATAACTTTATCAAGGCCCGTACAGTCGATTTCCATCAATGGCCATCGAACTGCACTTACAGCGACCTTTTCCAAATTTGATTTGGACATAATTCCAAATCCAACCATTAGATTTCAAATTTCTAATATTCGTTAGAAAGCTCTTTTCGATACGAACCCAACGGTTCTGGTTTCAGGAGAATCCGACGGTCGGATCTCCCGTAATATCCGTTCGAAGTCAATGGTCGAAATTCGCGAACTGTCGCGGCACGGCGCGTTCTATTCAGGCCATTATATTATATATATAATATATATACTTCGTCGATTTCAATTTAAAACGTGCTTTATAAATCGTTTTCAATTCATTTTCAAAGCGGTTTCAACTTCATATTCAATTTTAAATCAAAATTGAATATTCCAATATAAATCCGTTTTAAATTCATTTCAAATCGATTTCAATTCAAATTGATCTCTAATTCAATTTTAGTTCTAATTCAATTCAATTCAATTTCAATTCAATTCAATTTCAATTCGAATTCATTTATATTCAATTTCAATTCGAATTTATTTATATTCAATTTCAATTCGAATTCATTTATATTCAATTTCAATTCGAATTCATTTATATTCAATTTCAATTCGAATTCATTTATATTCAATTTTAATTCGAATTCATTTATATTCAATTTCAATTCGAATTCATTTATATTCAATTTCAATTCGAATTCATTTATATTCAATTTCAATTCGAATTCATTTATATTCAATTTCAATTCGAATTCATTTATATTCAATTTCAATTCGAATTCATTTATTTTCAATTTCAATTCGAATTTATTTATATTCAATTTCAATTCGAATTCATTTATATTCAATTTCAATTCGAATTTATTTATATTCAATTCTTTTCAAAATATCAGATTTTTAAATCACTTTCGATATTCATTATAGAATGAATAAAATCGATATAAATATCGTTCACGTCAAAATGGCATTAATCTAATCAATACGGCTTCATATATTCCTATTTTCAAATATTCTATTTCAAATATTTCTTTTTCAAATATTTCTATTTCAAATATTTCTTTTTCAAATATTTCTATTTTAAAAATGGAATGAGGCCCAATCAATTACCATATAATGTTTATTATATGGATTTTCTACAACACATGTACATATCAACAACGATGAATAATCAACCATCATCCAAAGTGCATTCTGCACTGTATAAGCATCAAATATAAATATTCAACGCTTATAACAGCCTGTCAATCAATCGATCGACATACAACTAAACAATCGGGATTAGTGTACGTCAAATATCATCCCAATACCCGTGTGGGGTTTCAAGCAATCAACCACAGATTTTTATTTGTGCAGTTGGGCGATGTGTAAAATTTATCGTCCCAATCAATGTCCTTCAAATGTGTGTACATAAACAAACCGTCTGGTTTGTAAATGAATATTTATTTATTCACATTCACGTTAAAAATTATATTTTTAACGATCAAACTATTTTATTCAACCTATGAATATTCTATTCGGTTCATTTATTAAATAAAATGTTATCTTTATTTTTCTAACTTATTTTTAGAAAATTTCGGCGGCATAACGGCACGATACTAGAAACGGGACAAGGCCTAGCCGTATCCCCGGTCTAGTGAAGGCCCACGCCATTCACACATCAATCAAATCAATTTCATTTCACGAAACAATTCAATTCAAACCAAATAATCTAACCAACTACACAACCAAACAATTAAACAAACATGCCATCCATGGTCTGTGGATGACGGGTGTCGGGTGCTACTAAACACCGTCTGCATCCTAGCATATATTTATATAACTAGAAAAATAAAATTAAAGAGTGAGAAATTCTCACAGATTAGCTAATCCAACGCCACGACTCTTCTTAGGTAGAAATCTTCGTCGTTCTCGCCTCTTGTCACTTTCTTTGCCCGTATTCTCTACATATGTAAAAATCACATTTTTACTTCGTTATTCAATATATAAAAATCGAATTTTTATTATGCTATTCAATATATAAAAATCGAATTTTTACTTCGCTATTCAATACATAAAAATCGAATTTTTTTACTTTGCTATTCAATATATAAAAATCGAATTTTTACTTTGCTATTCAATATATAAAAATCGAATTCTTTTTTACTTTGCTATTCAATATATAAAAATCGAATTTTTATATCATCGCTATAAAAATCACTTTTCTACTTCAACGTATATATAATAAAAATCATATCTTTATTCTTCCTATAATATAAAAATCATATTTTTGATCTTTCTATAATATAAAAATCATATTTTTATTTTACTTCATATATTGTGGAGATCATATTTTTATCCTCGCCATTTTATCTTTTCAAATCAAAGTGTTTTCACATTTTCAAACCCAGAAAAATCGTTTCTTTGTATATTTAAAAATCCAATCTTTTTATTCTTTGATTATTAATCCGTTCTTTCTTTGACTAACCAAAACCCTCTTTGTATTAAAAATCAAAGTTTTATCTTATTTAAAAATATAGCCTTTCTTCTAAACAAAAATCAAATCTTTGTCATATTCGAAATCAAATCTTTTACTTTGGAAAAATCTAATCTTTCACCATGTTAATATATATATATATATAATCTAATTTTTATTTACATACATATATAAAAATCCTATATTTATTTACATACATATAAACCCCACTTTTATAATGTTATTTATATGATAAAACCCGGATTTTTATTAAAATAAACTAAGACAAAAAAAATATATTAGAAAAGCTTACTGGGATTTGATAGGAGACCGGGTGCGCGTCGTAGTCGAGGTGGTGGCCAGCAGGGGTGTGCGGTGGTCAGGCTCGATTTGGGCTAGGGTTTCTCTGCTCGAGATTGGCGGGCTGTGGGTCTTCGCGAGAGGGGGGGGGGGGCGTTGGAGCAACGGTGGAGCGGCGGTGGGTTTGGCCAGCTCCGTCGGCGGCGTGGGCGCGATGGTGAGGAGGGAGGCTGGACGAGATCGCATTGGTTTTTTTTTTCTCTTTTTCTTCTCCGAGGTCAACGGGTGGTAAGGGGGTTAAGGAGAGGATTTTATAATATATATTATAATTTATTTTATAATTTTTAAATTCAAAAAGGTATCTTTTTATTTCAACCTCGAAATCGGACCCGCCGACTGTCGTCCCTAGCGTTTTACCCCCATTCCGCGCACAATGGGATATGCTGCGTAAGCTGATTCGATCGTCTCAATCAGTTTTCGTCAAATTTACATTTAAATCATTATATTGAATTTAAAACGTACATTTCAATTTACCGGGGTCACATTCGAACTTTAAAAATTCGTGAAAAATATTTTCTAGCTTCGTATTGACGATACGGTCCTAACAAAACTAGTTTCGTTGAATTCTGAGACCGTTTGAAAAATGGCCATTTTCCAGTCGATTAAAATCAACTAAAACTGGCCAAACACGTTTTCCTTTGCCACGCGCACATATTGATTCCGAAAGTTATGAAATTTGAAACCTAGCAATAACTTTACATCACGGACCCAACAAAAGTGGTTTCGTCGAAATCCGAGGTCGTTTGCAAAATGTCCATTTTTAAGGGCCTGAATTCCATAGCGACTATTCAGAATTTTCAACTGGACATATCTTTTGATTCCCGCTATGAAATTTCGATTTTTCGGATTCTTTGGGAAGATATTCTCTATTAGATTCTATTATTTTTGGTTTCACTAAAATCCGGTCTGTTTTGCACCCGGTACATTCAATTGAAGTTTGAAATCGAATTATCGAACTACCGCGTCATTTTCAATTCCTTTTATAATTTAAAATAAATATTTATATTCTAACGACGATCTATATAATATATATTCGTTCGATTTATATTCAAAATAAATTTCTCGTCGATATTATTTAAAATAATCTATTTTAAATAATCAAAATTCGCTAAAATTGTCAAAATAAAATTTTTAAACTGGCCCAGATTTCCGGGTTGTTACATCAAACTCGTCAGGGCGTGTAAAACCACTGACGCTACTTCTAGCTAGAAAGAAACGCATGTCCTCCCTGAGGTCCTTCTGCCGTTTTTAGTTCACAACCGGGGTGTGAGGCTCGCGAATTCACGTTACAAAAAGCTATGCCACACAGGCCGTGCTTTGATCATCAACAACAAGACTCTGCTTTTCAACAGAAGCCTTGATCATTTGCATCTTAGCATGCCACACAGGCAAACCACTCTATGCAACCAATATCCATCAATCGCACACAATGATATCCAATGTCAGACACACAGTCCATTTACAAGTCCGTTCTGGGTCTGAACGAAACCGAAGGCACTTTCCTCGCATATCCATCGATCTCCAAATACGTCTAGACGATCACTAACTATTTCCATCTTCTTGGGTGTATAGCCCAATCAAGATCATCAGTAATCACCCGAATGATGTGAAGACTTCCGGTCTTCATCCACCATCTTCATCTTCGACTCATCGTCGAATCGGTTATTCAGAATGGGATAACCCGGTCTTTCTGATTCACCCACGTATATAATAAACAAGTGTTACACAAACACAACATACGCCTCATTCCAATTCATCATACACTAATCGTAAATTAATCAAGAGAATAGTTACCCAAATATTAACCCCGAAGGCTGAAACCAACATCAGATCAATATCCAGGAAACCATTTTGCTTAGTTAACCGACAGTTAGTTTCTAAATTTCACATTCTTAGGGAAAAGTTCCCATTAATTTTATCAAAGATAAATTCTTAAAATTTATTCTTTAATCTTCCTTTGAATATCACTTCAAACTAGCCGGGATTAACGAACCTTACCGAAGTAATCGTTTGTTTTCATTTCCCAATCCCAACCTATTCATCCCATGAAGTAAAACTGGTCTTACTTCATATCTAACACCACGGTGTTATCGGTAAATTTAATTACCATTTCATGTTTAAATCTAATTAAAGATTTAACTATCGCCTGGAGCAAAACTGGTGATACTCCATTCTCGATCTTTTTTCTATCTAATTAAAGATTCATTAAAACTCCACTTAGTTTTAATCTTTACTTGGGTTAAAGAATCAGTGTCATTTAAAACACGGTTCACGATAAACCCAAAATCACATTCCATTTCAATCAGTCCCTAACCATAAATTAGCAAGTGAGCAATTCCCTAAGTATTAACACCGAAGGCCGAAACCAACATCAGATCAATACCCCAGAAACCATTCACTTAACTAATCTCCAGTTAGTTTCTGATTTTCTCATTTCCTTTGGGTCTAAGAACAGTATTATTGAAGATACCATTCGCGACAACCCCAAATCACATTCCATCAATTTTCGGGTTAAAGAACAAGTGTTATTTAAAACACTGTTCACGATAAACCCAAAAATCAATACCAATTCAATTCCAATTAAATATCATTTAATTGGTACACTTCATTAAATCTAAAAAAAAAAGATTTAATCTTTTTTTTTTCTCAACTGGGCTTAAGAACAGTGTTAATGAAGACACCATTCACGACAAATCCAAATCACGTTTGATATTAAATACAAGGCTTTGAATAGAAAATATATCGGCTTATATTCAATATCAAATTCTACGACCAACAAATATCGTATTGGAAGTAATGATATATATATATATATATATATCTTTCAAATTTCCATAACAATATATGTATAATCACGAAATCCAACATAGAAATATTCTGAAGACAATTTCGATTCAAGTCCATTCCAATGAAATTATTGGAAGTTTTGGTTATTTTCAAAACCATTTCAAATCCACTTTATTTATTTGAAAAATAAATAAATTATTATTCTAGTTCAAAACTAGTTCATTTCGATAAAATTCTATTTTTATCTTTTCAAAAATGGAGTTTTTCATCCCAATTCTTCACAAATCATTTCGTATGATTTTACACAAATTATTGATATTTTTAATAATTTTATTAAGTCCTGTACAGTCGATTTCCATCAACGGCCATCGAACTGCTCTTACAACGACCTTTTTCAAATTTGATTTGGACATAATTCCAAATCCAACCGTTAGATTTCAAATTTATAATATTCGTTAGAAAGCTCTTTTCGATTCAAACACAGCGGTTTCGGTTTTAGGAGAATCCGACGGTCGGATCTCCCGCAATGCCCATTCGAAGTCAATGGTCGAAATTCCCGAACTACCGCGGCGCGGCGCGTTCTATTCAGGCCATTATATTATATATATAATATATATAATATATAATTCATCGATTTCCTTTCAAAATGTATTTTATAAATCGTTTTAAACTCGTTTTCAAAACAGTTTCAACTTCATATTCAATTTTAAATCAAAATTGAATTTTTCCTTATAAATTCCTTTCTTCATTTCAAATTGATTTCTAATTCAATTTCAGTTCGTTTTCAATTCAATTCAATTTCAATTCGAATTCATTTATATTCAATTTCAATTCGAATTCATTTATATTCAATTTCAATTCGAATTCATTTCTATTTAATTTCAATTCGAATTCATTCTATTTAATTTCAATTCGAATTCATTTCTATTCAGTTTAATTCGAATTTCAATTCTTTTCAAAATATCAGATTTTGAAATCACTTTCGATATTCATTATAAAATCAATATAAATATCGTTCACGCCAAAATGGCGTCAATCTAATCAACACGGCTTCATATATTTCTATTTTCAAATATTCTATTTCAAATATTTCTTTTTCATATATTCTATTTCAAATATTTCTTTTTCAAATATTTCTATTTCAAAACTGGAATAAGGCCCAATCAATTACCATATAATGTTAATTATATGGTTTTTCTACAACACATGTATAAAATAACAACGATAAATAATCAACCATCATCCAGAGTGCGTTCTACACTGTATAAGCATCAAATATAAATATTTAACGCTTATAACAGTCTGTTAATCAATCGATCGACATACAGCTAATCATTGGGACTAGTGTATGTCATATATCATCCCAATACCCGTGTGTGGTTTCAATCAATCAAACACAGATTTTATTTGTGCAGTTGGGCGATGTGTAAAATTTATCGTCCTAATCAATATCAGTCAAATGTGTGTATATAAACAAATCCTTCAATTTGTTTATATTCATTTCATTTTAAATACATGTTAAAAACTCTATTTTCAACTATTAAATATTTTATTCCATTTCACATCTCACAATCAATTACATATCAAAATCAAACAAACAAGCATACAAGCCGTCCATGGTCTGTGGACGACGGGTGTCGGGTGCTACTAAACACCGTCTGCATCCTAGTATATATTTTAACTAGAAAACAAAATTAAAAGGTGAGAAGTTCTCACCTTGGGGTTCCACTCCGTCGTTTCATTTCTGAATGGCTTGGATTTGCCCGACATTCTAACTCAACTTTCACGCTGTTTACAATAAAAATCACATTTTTATTCTTGAACTGTTCATATAAAAATCCCATTTTTATTCTTGAACTGTTCATATAAAAATCACATTTTTATTATTCTCTTTATATAAAGATTATATTTTTAATCTCTACATTATATAAAAATTATATTTTTAATCTCTACATTATATAAAAATCATATTTTTAATCTCTACATTATATAAAAATTATATTTTTAATCTCTACATTATATAAAAATTCTACTTTTACTTTACCATTTCAACTATATAAAGATTCAAACTTTCCTAATATATAAAAAAAATCGATTTTTAAACTTCCTTCTCATATATAAAAATACGATTTTTACTCTTCTTTTACATATATAAAAATCGAATGAATTTTTACTCTTGTATAAAAATCAAATCTTTAACAACCAAAAATTATAGTTTTAATCAAACAAATATTTTTTTTCTTTCATATGATAAAAAATCTAGACTTCCTTATGTAAAAATCTTACTTTTCTTATATGTATATATATAAAAACCTAACCCTTTTTATATCAAAGCATTTTATACTTAGCTTCCTATGACTTTAAAAACTGAAATTAATGTTCAAAGCTAAAAAAACTCACGGTTCCTTCTCTGGTGGTTTGAGGAGGCGGCTCGGGGGTCCTTGCAAGCGGAGGTGGCGGCGGAATAGGGACCGGCGGTGGACTGAGGGTGGAGCAGGGCCCTATGGTGGTCTGACGCGGGTTTGTGGGGGATTGGGTTCGGTTTTGGGGGGGCGTCGATCTAGGGCTCGCGCACGAGGAGAGGGAGTGAGGGTCAGAGGGGCTCGATGCTGGTGGGGTGGATGGAGGCCGGCGCGATGGGGAGGAGCTCCCGGATCGGCGGCGTCGGCTGGAGAATAGTGCGCGATTCGATTTTTCTTTTTTTTCCTTTGTTCTGAGATCGAACGGGTTTAATTTGGGGAGGGCTCCGTTGACCAAATGTGTAGGGGAAGGGTGAGTTGGAATATATTTTTATATTTAATTTATTTTAAAATCCCTAAAGTTACTTTTTAATTCGACCTCGAAATCAAGCCCACCGACTGTCGTCTCCAGCTAATTACCCCCATTCCGAACACAATGGGGTATGTTTCATAAGCCAGTTCGACTGTTTCGTTCAGTTTTCGCTGAAAATAAAATATAACTCTATATATTCAATTTTAAACGTACATTTCAGTTTACCGGGGCCACATACCGACTCTAAAAATTACAGAAAAATTATTTCTAGCTTTGTATTAACGATACGGTCCTAACAAAACTAATTTCATCAAATTCTGAGACCGTTTGGAAAATGGCCATTTTCCAGTCGATTAAAATCAACTAAAACTGGTCAAACGCGTTTTCCTTTGCCACGCTCACATATTGATTCAGAAAATTATAAAAATTGTAATCTAGCAATAATTTGACATCACTGATCCAACAAAAGAGGTTTCGTCGAAATCCGAGGTCGTTTGCAAAATTTCCATTTTTAAGGGCCAGAATTCCATAGCGACTATTCTGAATTTTCAACTGGGCATATCTTTTGGTTCCCGCTATGAAATTTTGATTTTTCGGATTCGTTGGAAAGATATTCTCAAATAGATTTATTATTTTTGGTTTCGCTAAATTCCGATTTATTTTGAATCCTATACATTCATTTGAACTTTGGAATCGAATTATCGAACTACCGCGCCATTTTCAATTCCTTTCATAATTTAAAATAAATATTTATATTCCTACGACGACGTATATAAATATATACATTCTAATTCTATTCAAAATAATTTTTTTTGCTGATAGTATTTAAAATAATTCATTTTGAATAATCAAAATTCACTAAAATTGCCAAAATAAAATTTTTAAATTGGCCCAGATTTCCGGGTTATTACAATCTCCCCCACTTAAAACTTTTCGTCCCCGAAAAGGAACTAAGCCGAAAGTGGTTTCACAAATCAACTCGACTTTCAGTATTTTCATTACGGCTTAAGTTCTTCAACTTTTCAGTTTCTAAGAACTTTTTAAGTTTCTCAAAAATTTGGCTAACACCCTAAATTTTCGAAAAATTTCGCCATAACCTCCCCTGTACCGGGGACTTCGGGATATTTCATATAGCCTCCCATGGCCTTCTTCAATCCAAAAGGAAAAGAAAAAGCCAAGCGGCTAGCCAATCGGCTCATAAAATCATCATTACCCAAACGAAACAGTAAATTATGGTAAACATGTACCTATTTGTCGGGCAAACAATTTTATTCTTCTGCTCTAGCCTCCTTGCTATGACTTGTTCAATAGATATACATGTACTATGCATGCAAATGTGACTAATTTTCAATACAATTCACTATTTGATATAATTTGGCTAAAGGTTCAACATTTAATTAATCAAACTATAATCAAACAACACAACCAGCAATTAATTAGTTGATTAGCTTTTGAAATTCATAACTTTGATATATTGTCAAAAATCACATATTTGATGCCAAATCACAACAATAGGCCCTATCTAATTTTGGTTCTCACACCAGTCAATTGGAAATATATAGAAATCTCACTTTCGTCACTCGATAATAAATACTGGTGATGGTATACTTCATCATCAAGACCATGCCCGAGCGACTAGAGTGTGATTCTATATCTACCCAATATATTAAAACCTCGAATACATGCAGATCAGACGTATACGCAAAATCTTTATATATTGGATAGTCCAAATAAATATAAATAAATATTCAAATACGAATAATTGAATTAAATTTTCAAAACAAAATTTGTTTTCACTTTTTAAAATATACACTTCACACTCGTTCTAGGATACTACTGATCCTATCTCCAACGAGTCATTCTCTTTGGATATTACTAATCCAATTTCTGATGAATTCTTTCGTATGGTTCTAATGCATCTTGTTCTCTGAGCTTTGTAAACCAAAGCTCTGATACCAAAATGAAACGACCCGAAATCCCCTTTATGGGAAATCACGGATTGAGTTGAGAACAAGCCACATCAGAACGCAGACAGAAGAACATTTCATTGTATATTACAACAATTCATCAGAATATAAGAATATACAGAGTATAAATAAATATTACACAGAAAATATGAGAGATTTAAATTACATTTAAATACATCGCAGCGGAAATTAATACAATACACAACCAGAAGTAATACATGGATACAGAGCTTTCGAGTATCGTTCCAGCTGTAAATCAGGATCCTATGAATATAAACGTGCAGTACCAAAACTACTAGCTGCCCGTGTCAAAATAAGGGCACCCAGAGTTTAGGTTAAAACAATAAACTCTGACCAACAAATACGATCAATTAATGAGATAATGGTGGTTTGAATTGACTAAATCGATCGTTTTTCATTGAGATTGATTAATAAGTTAGTGTGTTTTGAATAAAATAGTTAAATGAAGATTGTTTAATTTTAATAAGCGTTTTAAAAGGATTTACTACTTATTTTAGTTAATAAAAAAATTAACTACAGAAGCAGTTGATAATCGAAGTAAATCATTATTTTAATTAATAATGATTTAGGGAATTACTTTTTAATTGAAATTCATTTACAAAGTAACTGAAGCTGAAATGAAATCTAATTGATTGGCGAAAGAAGTTCATGAAAGACTTTTATATTTAAACCCGAATTTTTATAACAAGTTATAAAAGGAATTTTTAAGCGAATAGTATAGCTTAAAATAAATGTCACTTAATTACTTGAATTAATTAAAAAAGAAATTTAGATAAAGGGTTTATAATAAACCAGAGTAACATAAAAGAGGTTTGAGATGTTATATCGTTAATTTTAAATGAACGTTACTTAATTATGTGATTAAGAAAAAAAGTGGGGAAGTTAAATAAGGATTTCAAAGTAGGGATGGTTGAATAGATTGGAAAGGAGATTGGTAAAAGTGAATTTGGTAAAGAAATGGGCCATCGGATTTTGTAAACAAATCCGAATTATAAATAAAATTGTTTAAAAAGAGGTAAAGGGTAAAAAGTGGTGTTTTATAAGGAATTACTTAATTATTGAATTAAGGAAAATGTTATATTCGAGAAAGAAATTTTCAAAGAGTAAGAAGGTCCTATGAAATCATATTTTGAATAATAGTTTAATTTTGAATTTGATATTATAACGAAATATTGGGTTTTGGATTACAACTTGTATCCATCTTGAGATTTGAACGTTGTTGATCAAGGTCTGAGAGGTAATTAAAATACCCCAACTTGAACGACTTCAGGATTATCTGAGGATGATATTAGTTGTAATGGTAAAAGAGGATAGTAAGGATTTATTATTTCATTAGAGAAATAGTAATGCAACCCATTTGTGAAAATGTGGCAAGTATGTATATAATGAAATTCCAAAGTAAAAAGGGAAATAAAAGGGGATTGTGTTGAGTTCTAAAGGTAATTTTGAGTTAAAAAGGAAATGTAAAAGATGAGTTTTATTCTATATTAATAACCATGGAATATCATTTTTAAGTAATGAATAAAAGATATGTCATAACGTTGTTTTATATAAAAATAAGTTGAATTGATTTCCAAATATCGGATAATAATGTGGCTAATGTTTTGAAAGTGAAATAGAAAATGGATATGATATAGGATTTTCATAAGTATAAAAATGAAATTGTTAAAGAATAATCTTATGTTAAATAAGAAGTGAGAAAACTATATTTTTAATATCAAAATATTTAAGAGTTTAAATTTACATTTGTTTTAATTAAAAGGCCAAGTGATGCTGAATATGGAAACAGTGAACTCATTGGATTGTCTTCATTGAAACATTGTTTATTTTGATAGTTAAATCACCGACTATCAAATCTGCCCAATACGATTGTTGGTACGGAAAGAGCGAGATGGAATTTATATTCGAAAACCACTCTGACCAACAAATACGTGAAGATATCCGAAGATGATCGAGATGGAGCATTGAAGACAGTAGATCTTCATTACACGGAAGAACTAATAATAATCTCTGGTTTAGCGGCCAAAGATAAACTATGGTTCTGTCGTGGTTGGAATCTATGGGTGGCAAGGACTTCTCGTTACTGATCCATGGGTTGATTCCTATATTGGATGCAGTAGGAGAGTACCTTCGGTTCATCCTGTTCCTGGATGACTTATATGGATGAATGTCTGACAGAGTATTTATTAAGAATTACATACATTGATTTTTACAAACGTACTTTTGTCAGCTGCAGAGTATTTTTGTGGACGCCAATTAGTGATTTGACGGGTCTGACGTTGTGGCATTCAAAGTGAATGGTGACCAGGTGTTCCAAAAAGAGATTTAAACCTCAAGCATCATAAACTAGGAAATGACAGAAATCTGGCAAGCAACATGGCTATGTGGGTCGCTCCCATTAGGGTGTATAATCAACTATCTAGAGAAATTCCTTTTATTTCTTTAATCTAGTTCGATGCTTTCCCTTTTCGAGAAACGGTGGTTTGAGTCCAACCGTTGGTGATATACATTCGATACACTTAAGTGAAATGAGTGGTCGGTCATGTGTGGGCCGGGTTGCAAGACGTTCTTGTTGAACCCAGTGTATTCGCCTCTAGAGATACACTATCGGTAGGTGGTCCCATACCTTGTCATAGTCGGAATCCAATCTCCAATAAGTGCCCGTGGTTTTGATTGTATACTATATATGTGGAGCGTGAGATGCAAGTGTTCCGCTAGATTGATATTTACTTGTATTTAGACACTATTATAATAGCAGATCAAGATATTGATTTCAAAACTGCTTTGGGTTATCGTAAGGTAAAAGCCGTCCGTATTTATGTGTGGATTTGGTCTTACGACTATCCTTTTCTTTCAAAAGGATTTTAACTTTAAAATCAGGTTGTGCAATACCCTTAAACTTAGTGTGTTTATCTCACTCTGGTTCACCAGACTGACCCGGTGTTTTGTAAATGCTCGAGTTAGCCCGGGTGTACAGGTCTAGGTTATAGAATGCTTCGAAGTCTAGAGACAGGAAGAAGGTGTTTAGACATATTGTATCTAGTATTTATTCCGCTGTGTGTTGTATATGAGGACAGGTTATTATAATTGTCTAGATGTGTGTTGTGCTCTGATACTGTAAGTAATTTTGAAAGCTCTCAATAAAGATTTATTTATATACTATATTTTGTTCCTCTGCGATGTAAGACCCTGATTCTGTGTTGTGGTGTTTCTTCTTCTTCTTCTATTCTAATATTTCTTTCTTTCTTATCTTACCCTCTAAATTTTTTCTAATAACATTCCAGTGTTTTCGGTGTTGGGAATGCCGGCATGAGTATGGTGTCGATTTTCAGGGCCGAAAATCCTTGGGTCGTTATAGTGGTATCAGAGCGAGGTTTAGTATTAACCTTGGCTCTGTGGTATGACTCGATAGAGATAGGGTTAGTAATACCCTAGATCGAGATTGAGTGTATATATATATATATATATATATATATATATATATATATATATATATATATATATATATATATATATATATGAGAGCGTATTTGTAAATTTTATATACAATTGTTTTGTATTGCGTTGGTTGATCGGTTTAAGTGTTGAGAAGCATTGGACTGGCAATGGATGCAATATTGTTTTGTAAAGAGGGTAAATGAAATAATTTTACCCAATTTATATTTTTGTATAGAGAAGGAATAATTTTATCAAAATTATTGAGATATTAGTGTGTTTGATCGATCTGAATGGAATTCAAATTGGATTGGAAATTTGAATTGGAAATTAACCTGGTTAAGTTAAATTTAAGTAATAAGGATATTGAAATTAAACTAAATAATTTTGGGAATTTGTAATTAAATGGATAAATAATAATCAAATGGAAATAAATCGAATATTAATCGACTGATGTTAAAATATGTGAAACCAAAATAAAATATTAATATTAAATGTAAATTCAATTGATTTGTGAAACGATAAGGAGTTTCGCTCGATCCGAATCGATCGCTAAACCGACCAAAACCGTTTGAAACCCCTGATTGTTTTGAGAAAACGACAAATCAGAATACAAACAGAAGAACATTTCATTGTCAATTACAACAATTCATCAGAATACAAGACTATACAGAGTATAAATCAATATTATACATCACAAAATATCAGAGATTACAATACATTACATAGCAGCGGAAAAATAATACAATACACAACTGAAAGAGATATACGGATACAGAGCTTTCCGGATATCATCCCAGCTGTAAACCAGGTTCCTATGAATATAAATCTGCAAAACCAAAACTACTAGCTGCCTGTGTCAAAATAAGGGCACCCAGAGTTTAGGTTAAAACAATAAACTCCAGGTAAGTCATGTGACTGGCGTGAGAACTAATTTAAAGTCAGGTAAATCAAGGGAGCACGCTGTATAACACGGAACGGGTTTACTCCATAGAACACCAGTGCATAAAACAACAGCGCAATGCTAAATAAAGAACAATGAAGCTATTATAAGACCCAGGTCCCATCACTCAATGCAACACAAGCCGGAGGATGGGGTTTTACCTTATAATAGCCAAAGTATGCTTGATACGCTAAATTTCATCTTTTATTATTACTATAAGTGTATAGTGTCAAACCAATTTCAATCATAAGTATTAATAATAGATGGCATGGGTACCATATATCATGTCGCCAATACTAGGCTCTACAATCAAAACCACACATGTCACGTATTGGAAGTTGGATTTCCATCTGTGAACCAAGGTAAGGGATCGTCCTTACCAAATTCGAGACGCTCTAGCCCGTGTCTCAGGAACAGAACGCATTGGCCCTTAGATCGTCAGGGCCGGTCCACCAATGTGGATTATAATGCCTTAACACTGCATTTCCCCACCCTATGGGGTGTCAATGAGTCCAATGACTCCATCGGCTCCATACAGTCACCAATATATCCGAGGAGCCTCGCAATCCAACAACCACATAAGTCAAACTCGTCAGGGCATGTAAAACCACTGACGCCACTTCTAGCTAGAAAGAAACACATGCCCTCCCTGAAGTCCTCTCCCGTTTCTGGTTCACAACCGGGGTGTGAGGCTCACGAATTAACGCTACACAAAGCTATGCCACACAGGCGGTGCTTTGATCATCAACCATAAGACTTTGCTTTTCAATAAAAGCCTCGATCATTTGCATCTTAGCATGCCACACAGGCAAACCACTCCATGCAGCCGATATCCATCAATAACACAGAGTGATATCCAATGTCAGACACACAGTCCATTTACAAGTCCGTTCTGGGTCTGAACGAAACCAGAGGCACCTTGTACCTCACATATCCATCGATCTCCAAGTACGTCTGGACATCACCAACTTATTCCCTCCTTTTGGGTGTACGACCCAATCAAGATCATTAGGAATCATCCAAACGATGTGAAGACATCCGGTCTTTAACCACCGTCTTCACGTTCGACTTATCGTCGTATCAGTTATTCAGAATGGGATAAACCCAATCTTTCCGAATAACTCGCGTATATAATAATAAAGTGTTACACAAACACAACATACGCCTCATTCCAATTCATCAGTCACTAACCGTAAATTAGTAAGAGAACAATTCCCCAAATATTAACCCCGAAGGCCGAAACCAACATCAGATCAATACCCAGGAAACTATTCATCTTAACTAATCTTCAGTTAGTTGCTAAATTTCACATTCTTAGGGAGAGGTTCCCATTAATTTTATCAAAGATAAATTCCTCAAATTTATTCTTTAATCTTCTTTTGAATATCAATTCAAACCAAATTATGGTTTATCCAAAATAGTCGGGATTAACGAACCTTACCGAAGTAATCATTTGTTTTAATTTCCCAATCCCAACATATTCATCCCATGAAGTAAAACTGGTAATGCTTCATATCTTACACCACGGTGTTATCGGTAAATTCAATTACCATTTCACGTTCAAATCTAATTAAAGATTTAACTATCGCTTGGAGCAAGACTGGTGATACTCCATTCTCGATCATTTCAATCTAATTAAAGATTCATTAAAACTCCACTTGGTTTTAATCTTCCCAAAAATCAATATTAATGATTATTTAACTTGGGAAATCTTATCCTGTCTTTAACTGGATTAAAGAACCAATGTCATTTAAAACACGGTTCATGATAAACCCAAAATCACAATCTATTCCATCAGCCTTTAACCGTAAATTAGCAAGTGAACAATTCCCTAAGTAATAACCCCGAAGGCCGAAACCAAAATCAGATCAATACCCAGGAAACCATTCAACTTAACTAATCTTCAGTTAGTTTCTGATTTTCTTAATTCCGTGGGGTCTAAGAACAGTGCTAATGAAGACACCATTCACGACAAACCCAAATCCCATTTGATATTATATACAAGGCTCTGAATAGAAAATATATCGGCTTATATTCAATATCAAATTTTACAACCAACAAATATCGTATTGGAAATAACGATATAAATATATCTTTCAAATTTCCATATCAATATCTGTATAATCACGAAATCCAACATCGAAATATTCCAAATACAATTTCAATTCAAATCCATTCCAATTCAATTATTGGAAATTCTGGTTACTTTTAAAACCCTTTCAAATCCAATTTATTTATTTTAAAAATAATTGAATTATAATTCTAGTTCAAAACTAGTTCATTTCGATAAAAATCTATTTTTATCTTTTCAAATATGGAGTTTTTCATCCCAATTCTTCACAAATCATTTCTTATGATTTTACACAAATTATTACTATTTTTAATAATTAATCAAGGCTCGTACATTCGATTTCCATCAACGGCCATCGAACTGCACATACAACGACCTTTTCCAAATTTAATTTGGACATATTTCCAAATCCAACTGTTAGATTTCAAATTCCTAATATTCGTTGGAAAGCTCTTTTCGATACGAACCCAACGGTTCCAGTTTTAGGAGAATCCGACGGTCGGATCTCCCGTAACGTCCATTCTATGTCAATGGTCGAAATTCGCGAACTGCCGCAGTGCGGCGCATTCTATTCAGGCCATTATATATATATATATATTATATATTTCGTCGATTTCCTTTTAAAACGTATTTTATAAATCGTTTTAAATTAATTTTCGAAACGATTTCAACTTCATATTCAATTTCAAATCAAAATTGAATATTCCACATCATCGATATACAAATAATAAAATTTTCAAAACGTTATATTTTGAAATCACTTCCTTTTCTGTAATCATTATAAAAATGAATATAATCGATATAAATATCATTCGCGTCAAAATGGTGCATATCTAACCAACACGGCTTTATATATTTCAATAACTTCGTTATTCTATTCAACAAATGAATATTTTCTTCAACACATGAATAAATATATATTTTTATTCAACACATGAATTTTTATTCTATTCAACACATGAATTTTCTTTCTATTCAACAAATGAATATTTATTCTATTCAACACATGAATTTTCTTTCTATTCAACACATGAATTTTCTTTCTATTCAACACATGAATTTTTATTCTATTTAACACATGAAATTTCTTTCTATTCAACACATGAATTTTCTTTCTATTCAACACATGAATTTTTATTCTATTCAACACATGAATTTTTATTCTATTCAACACATGAATTTTCTTTCTATTCAACACATGAATTTTCTTTCTATTCAACACATGAATTTCTATTCTATTTAACACATGAATTTCTATTCTATTTAACACATGAATTTTCTTTCTATTCAACACATGAATTTTTATTGTATTCAACACATGAATTCTTATTATATTCAACACATGAATTTTCTTTCTATTCAACACATGAATATATATTTATTCATTCCACATCACAATCAATTTTCACCATACAACAAAATCAAACAAGTTGTCCATGGTCTGTGGACAACGAGTGTCAGGTGCTGCTAAGCACCGTCTGCATCCTAGTATATATTTTTAACTAGACAACAAGAATTAAAGTGAGAAGTTATAACGGAGGGTTCCACTCCTCCATTCTTTATTTCTGAACGGTTCGAATATGATTTCAGTCGATTCCAACGCAACCTTTTCCACGCTGTATATAATAAAAATCACATTTTCAATATGATATTTATATATTCAAAAATCGTTATCTTTACAATAAAAATCATATTTTTATTTCGCTATATATATAATAAAAATCAAATTTTTATCTCGCTACTTCATATATAAAAGTCGAATTTTTACAACGATGTTTATATAATAAAAAATATATTTTAAATCTCTATTCATAAAAATCATATTTTTAATCTCAAATCTATTATATAAAAATCGTATTTTTACTTCAATGTTTTTATATTCAAAGATATAACCTTTCAGTATATAAAATTAAATCTTTAAGTATATAGAAATCAAATATTTTAGATTTATTTAATAATAAAAATCAGTTTTATTAGCTAACTAAAATCAAAATTAATAACTAACTAAAATCAGAATTCAAGGAACAAATAAAATCAGAATAAAACTTACCGAAGAAAGAAAACTAGGGTTCCTCATCGTCGGATCTGTAGAGCGTCGGAGTTGGAGGCTGTTGCTCGGATCATTGGAGCTTCCTAGGCGTGCAGGCGGTGGCGCGGGCTTCTGGGGTTCGACACTGGAGCTCGCGTCTTCGATTTGGGGCGGGTTCGAATTGGGTCAGAGAAGGAGAAGGGGATGGCCAGGAAGGGGGCGGCGCAGCAGCGGGGGAGGGTGGCGATGGGTGCGGCGGCAGGAGGGGGAGGGCGGTGCGCGGTTTTGGCTCAACGGGAGGCATAGGGATTTTTTTGATTTAGGGGAATAGGTTTGGGAAGGAGAGGATTCATATATATAAATTTAATTAATTATTATTTTCTTTCCATAACAGTTGACTTTTTATTCGATCTCCAAACGAGACCCAACGACTCTCGTCCCTAGCTAATTACCCCCATTCTGAACACAATGGGATATGTTTCGCAATCCAACTCAGCTATTTCGATCAGTTTCCGTTCAAATTAAAATATAAATCAATGTATATTGAATTTGAACGCACATTTCAATTTACCGGGACCACATATTAACTCTAAAAATTCCAAAAAATTATTTCTAACTTCATATTGACGATACAGTCCTAACAAAACTTATTTCGTCAAATTCTGAGACCGTTTGAAAAATGACCATTTTCTGGTCGACCGAAATTGACTGAAACTGTCAAAACACGTTTAACTTCGCCACGCTCACATATTGATTCAGAAAATTATGAATTTTAAAATCTAGCAATAATTTGACATCCCGGATCTAAAAAAAGTGGTTTTGTCGAAAACATAGGTCGTTTGCAAAATTTCCATTTTAAGGGCCTAAAATTCCATAGCTACTATTCTGAAATTTCAACTGGGCATAACCTTTTATCCCCGCTATGAAATTTCAATTTTTCCAATTCGTTGGAAAGATATTCTCAAATAGATTCTAATATTTTTGGTTTTGCTAAAATCTAGTTTATTTCGAATTCTATACATTCATTTGAACTTTGAAATCGAATTTTTGAACTACCGCGCCATTTTCAATTCCTTTTATAATTAAAATAAAATATTTATTTTCTAACGACAATCTATATAAATATACACGTTCTAATTTTATTCGAAATAAATTTCTCGTTTCATTATTTAAAATAATTCATCTTAAATATTCAAAATTCACTAAAATTGCCAAAATAAAAATTTTAAATTGGCTTAGATTTCCGGGTTATTACAATTTGGTTAATTTGGTTGTGTATTGGTTATTGATTATGAATTGTTTGTTACTGGATGATAGTTTGTTTGATGGAAATAATCAACAATTTAGTGGAGCTAAAGGAATTATAAAATAGTGAATAAATTCGGGTTTAATTAAACCAGAATGAAACTGCATATGAATTAGAATTTATGGTTAAAACCGGTATTTGGTAATGAATTGATGCTATCTGTTTGACTTTGGAATTGGTGTAGTTATACTAGTTGATTAGCGGAATATTATCTCAGAAATTTCATATATCCATTATTTATATGTGAATTGAGTTAAGTACATATGACTAGGTAGATTAATATGGGTTGAGTAAATCGCATATAAATTGAGCAAGTATGCTCAACAGCGCTCGTAAAAGGTACGCCTACGCGAAAATGTAAAATTTTGGGTTTGATTTTTGTTTTCTGACCGTGTAGGTCAATGTATATATATTCTTTGTTCCTGCGATATCGCAGATATCACTCCGTATAGGGGGGACTCTGCCGAATTTTTCCAGAATTTAATGTATTAGAAAATTTTCAAAGTTTTTGAAAATATACATTTACGGTATTAAATTGGTGTTTGATTTAAAATAATTTGGATTTGGAAATTCATGGGTTTGTAACTTTCTTTTCTTACCTTAGCAATTTCGAGGACGAAATTATTTTAAAGGGGGAAGAATGTAACAACTCGTTTTTTTAGTAGCCAAATATTTTATTCATTTTATTATTTTAAAATATTATATTTGGAGTATTAATAGATTTTAATATTTAATTCGTTATTAAAAAAGAAGTTTAATGTTAATTTATTTATAATATAAATCGAACTCGAAATCGCGCGGCAGATCGTAAAATGGAGTTTTGAACTTCAATTTAATATACAGGATCCGATATAAGTCGGATTTCTGTGAAACAAGAAATGTTGGAAGCGTATTGATTATAATTTTCATATGAAAGAGAAAAATTCAGATTTCGTGTTATAGTTTGTTAGACATATTCAAATCAAATTTTCAAATAGTCGCTATAGAATGGTTTTTAAAATATAACGATTTATTCACAATTGAAAAGGGGGTTTTATATGAATGGAATGTCATTTAAAACCAAAATTTTTAAACGTCAAGTTTTCTATACTGATTTAAATTGAAATTTGTTGTTTTAGTAAATACAATGATATTAGTTCATTTTCGTTAAATTTGGCTGTTTGAATTTAGTTTTATGTATATATTTATCCGCGTTTCACTTGGTACGACAAAACGAAGAAACCAAATACATTATACTTGTACAAAAAACCAAAAATGCTACATGAATATGAGAAAAGACTAGAACCCGTATATTACGATAGAAACTGGAATGTACATAACATGAAAACTGGAAAATGTATATAGTATGAAAGTTGGAGTTGGTCGATGTAGATACGAAGAAAATTATATACAGAGCCGTCTGTATGAATGCAATCTAAAAAGAACCAAAAGGATCCATTAAAAATCCTAAGAACATCATGCCCTGTTCCTTCAAGAAAATAGTAGTACACCTTTCTCATAAGCTTAGTATATGAACAGTAAAAGCGATCAGTTCAATGAAAATAAAGAAAATATGAAATAAATCATTTGTATACATATAAAACCGATTGTACACAGGATTTCATTTTAAAATTTACTGGCATGCCTTGTTTCTTTCACGAAATAGTAGCATCCAAAAATCTCCATAGACAGAGTGAAACAATCAGATAAAGAAGATAACCAAACAGCTAGGTATGTGCATACATCAAATCACAACAACTAAAGGAACAGCTAAATAAAAAAATATGAATAGCCAAAACAGCTAAACTATTATATATTCATTAGTTAAATCAATTAAAACTTTCCATAATTTGTTTAGCTTGCATGGTAGGGTGATTTCATTTTCTTGGGCTCTAAATAATCTTACCATGTGTGCCACTCTTCTGTTTTCCTTGGGTGCCAATCCACTTAATACCGTGTTGTTTACGTTTTGGAAATTCCCATACCGTCGGCTACCCTACCTTTATCAACCCTATAACCTAATTCCTTGCTAGTCATGTATTTCTTTCCTATAAAATGACCCTCAATCCAATTCTTGTTCCATTGTTTTCTATAATGGATATACTGTGCTTCCTCAACAAATAAAAATCAAACCCAATCTTCCCCACCCCATCTTTGTATCGTATCTCTCCTCCTTTCAAGTAGTGCTGTATAAATATTCCTCACCTACTTTTCAAAAGAGCCAAACCCATCGTTATAAACAAACACAAAAAAATGCAGCCCCAATGCAAGAATTAAAATTTACCTCCTCAACATGAAAGCATTAGCCAGAGCGATCAGCATAGAAGTAGTAAGGGGAGCAAGCCGGTGGTGTTCAGATCGGCACAGTGCGGGTAACGAACTGAAATGATGGCATAGGATTTAGTGGCCGGAAGCCAGTGTATGGTCTAGTTCAGTGAATCTCGACGTTGGGGTAGTGCTGGTGTTCAAGCAGGGACGGAATGATGGGGGGTGGTGAAGAGCACGGTGGAGTTGGGTGTTGGCATGATGAATGAGTGGCAAATCAGTGAAGAGGCCAGCGCAAGGTGATCAGTCACGTGTCAGAGTGGAGTGGGGAGGGCCTTTTTTTTCAAAGAAGAAGTGGGAGTCGGGCTTTTCTTTTTGATGGAACAGAAAACTGAAAAGTAAAATATAAAAGAAAGAAACAGCAATGGTGAGAAGAGTTAAAAGGTGGAGGAGGAAGAAGGATTCACGAATGCACAGTAAAGTGGTAGAACGTGGCCGACGTGGACCGGGAACAAAGAGGAGACAGGAGGCGAGTTTAAAAATCATACAGAACACATTGGCAAGGAACGTTGTCGGCCCTGAGTACAAACCAAACAGTGTGGGTTAACAGCTGTTATTCAAAGGGAAGGAAACAAAAGCATCGCGTGTGAAGAATAAAAGTCGGACAACATGTTTGGAAGACACAAACATGGTTACGTGAAGCATAAATTTGAACAGTAGCTAGAGGAAGGAACGAACGAGAGATCGTGCTAGTTAGCCGTGAGTAGAAGTAAAGTATCGGACCTGGAAATTTGCAGTGACTGTTCGTACAATATTTCAGTAGCTAAAGAACAAATTGACGAGTAAACTGCAATGGGTTTGTGATGATGAGCACAACGCTCTGGAACGGTTTGGATAAAATTGAAAGCAGCTTAATTATTGGTTAAATTAAACATCTTTTACACTTCAACGAACGAAATCAAGGTGAGTTAAACTCACTCAGTTCATCCCATTTATATTTTATATAAATTGTTTTTTTATTTTTGTGTGTTCTGTTTGCCAATGGTTGACTGTTTGCTAGTTATATACTCATTTGTTGTTTTAACCGATGAAATTAAACTGTGTTTAATTTCAGTGAAATACCAAATCGTTATTTTAACGATTGGATCCAATAAACGTAACATACGTTGTTGGTCACATTTATAAAATAAACGTGTTTTAATTGTTTGAGTTGTTTGAATTTATTGCGAATTAGTTGATGCTAAATGTTCATTATTTATGCTTGTCAGTTAAATTGAATTGAATGATCTGATTTGAGCTAACCCATTTGGATATAGGGAAGAACAGGTTGGAGGGATCCAACGGGATTCCTCAAATATATTATTTATTTTCATATCATCATATATGAACTGTCATGATTGGGCAATTGATTTGATTAGTGATCATTGACTAAAAATTCAACCTGTGTTTTGTTTTAACCAATGGGCAGTACTGGTTGGGTAATCGGCAATAAATGGCCTAAAAGTAAATTGTTTTGTTATATTGATTTACCGTCAGGTGAATCGATAGAACCGAAGTTATAAATTTTATTTTATAATTGGAGATAAAATTTGAAATATATATATTATTTTGAATAAAAGTTTATAATAAGGAAACAAACATTTGTTATTTTTATTTAAGTCTATATTTAATCATTGATTTTATAAAGTCAATGCTGATGTTAATCAGATTTGGAAATACGAGAACAGAAACTAACCTAACGATTAAAATTGGATAGTTGTTTCGTTAAGAAACAATTAAATGGAATTATTTTAATTAATTATATTATTAATTAATTTAAAAGGATAAACGAATTGGAATCAATTAATGAGATAATGGTGGTTTGAATTGACTAAATCGATTGTTTTTCATTGAGATTGATTAACAAGTTAGTGTGTTTTGAATAAAATAGTTAAATGAATATTGTTTAATTTTAATAAGGGTTTTAATAGGATTTACTATTTAATTTAGTTAATAAAAAATTAACTACAGAAGTAGTTAATAATCGAAGTAAAACATTATTTAAATTAATAATGATTTAGGGAATTACTTTTTAATTGAAATTCATTTACAAAGTAACCGAAGTTGAAATGAAATCTAATCGATTGGCGAAAGAAGTTCATGAAAGGCTTTTATATTTAAACCCGAATTTTTATAACAAATTATAAAAGGAATTTTTAAGCGAATAGTATGGCTTAAAATAAGTGTCACTTATTTACTTGAATTAAGTAAAAAGAAATTTAGATAAAGGGTTTATAATAAACCAGAGTTATATAAAAGAGGTTTGAGATGTTATATCGTTAATTTTAAATGAACGTTACTTAATAATGTGATTAAGAAAAAAAGTGGGGAAGTTAAATAAGGATTTCAAAGTGGGGATGGTTGAATAGATTGGAAAAAAGATTGGTAAAAGTGAATTTGGTAAAGAAATGGGCCATCGGATTTAGTAAACAAATCCGAATTATAAATAAAATTGTTTAGAAAGAGGTAAAGGGTAAAAAAGTGGTGTTTTATAAGGAATTACTTAATTAGTAAATTAAGGAAAATGTTATATTCGAGAAAGAGATTTTCAAAGAGTAAAAAGGTCGTATGAAATCGTATTTTGAATAAAATAGTTTAATGGTATTTGAATTTGATATTAGAATGAAATATTGGGTTTTGGATTACAACTTGTATCCATCTTGAGATTTGAACGTTGTTGATCAAGGTCTGAGAGGTAATTAAAATACCCCAACTCGAATGACTTCAGGATTATCTGAGGATGATATTAGTTGTAATGGTAAAAGAGGATAGTAAGGATTTATCATTTCATTAGAGAAATAGTAATGCAACCCATTTGTGAAAATTTGGCAAGTATGTATATAATGAGATTCCAAAGTAAAAAGTGAAATAAAAGGGGATTGTGTGGAGTTCTAAAGATAATTTCGAGTTAAAAAGGAAATGTAAAAGATGAGTTTTGTTCTATAATAATAAGCATGGATTATCGTTTTCAAGTAATGAATAAAAGATATGTCGTAACGTTGTTTTATATATAAATAAGTTGAATTGATTTCCCAATATCAGATAATAATGTGGCTAATGTTTTGAAAGTGAAATAGAAAATGGATATGATATAGGATTTTCATAAGTATAAAAATGAAATTATTAAAGAATAATCTTATGTTAAATAAGAAGTGAGAAAACTATATTTTTAATATCGAAATATTTAAAAGTTTAAATTTACATTTGTTTTAATTGAAAGGCCAAGTGATGCTGAATATGGAACCAGTGAACTCATTGGATTGTCATGATTGAAACATTGTTTATTTTGATAGTTAAATCACCGACTATCAAATCTGTCCAATACGATTGTTGGTACGGAAAGACCGAGATCGAATTTGTATTCGAAAACCATTCCGACCAACAAATATGTGAAGATATCAGAAGATGGAGCATTGAAGATCGTAGATCTTAACTACACGGAAGAACTACTAATAATCTTTGGTTTAGTGGCCAATGATAAACTGTGGTTCTATCGTGGTTGGAATCTACAGGTGGCAAGGACTTCTCACTACGGATCCATGGGGTGATTCCTATATTGGATGCTGTAGGAGAGTAACTTTGGTTCATCCTGTTCCTGGATGACTTATATGGACGAATGTTTGACAGAGTATTTCTTAAGAATTACATACATTGACTCTTACTAGCGTACTTTTGTCAGCTGTAGAGTATTTTTGTGGACGTCAATTAGTGATTTGACGGATCTGACGTTGTGGCATTCAAAGTGAATGGTGACCAGGTGTTCCAAAAAGAGATTTAAACCTCAAGCCTCATCAACAAGGAAAGGACAGAAATCGGGCAAGCAGCATGGCTATGTGGGTTGCTTCCATTAGGGTGTATAATCACTTTTCTAGAGAAATTCCTTTTGTTTCTTTAATCTATTTCGATGCTGTCCCTTTCCGGGAAACAGTGGTTTGAGTCCAACCGTTGGTGATATACATTCGATACACTCAAGCGAAATGAGTGGTCGGTCACGTGTGGGCCGGGTTGCAAGACGTTCTTGTTGAACCCAGTGTATTCGCCTCTAGAGATACACTATCGGCAGGTGGTCCCATACCTTGTCATAGTCGGAATCCAATCTCCAATATGTGCCTGCGGTTTTGATTGTATACTATATATGTGGAGCGTGAGATGCATGCGTTCCGCTAGATTGATATTTACTTGTATTTAGACACTATTATAATAGCAGATCAAGATATTTATTTCAAAACTGTTTTGGGTTATCGTAAGGTAAAAACCGTCCGTATTTATGTGTGGATTTGGTCTTACGATTATCCTTTTCTTTCGAAAAGATTTTAACTTTAAAATCAAGTTGTGTGATACCCTTAAACATAGTGTGTTTATCTCACTTTGGTTCACCAGATTGACCCGGTGTTTTGTAAATGCTCGAGTTAGCCCGGGTGTACAGGACTAGGTTATAGAATGCTGTGAAGTCTAGAGATGTGCAGAAGGTGTTCAAACGTGTTGTATCTAGTATTTATTCCGCTGTGTGTTGTATACGAGGACAGGTTATTATAACTGTCCAGATGTGTGTTGTGCTCTGATACTGTAAGTAATTTTGAAAGCTCTCTATAAAGACTTATTTCTATATTATATTTTGTTCCTCTGCGATGTGAGACCCTGATTCTGTGTTGTGGTGTTGCTTCTTCTTCTATTCTAATATTTCTTTCTTTCTTATCTCACCCTCTAAATTCTTTATAATAACATTCCAGTGTTTGCGGTGTTGGGAATGTTGACATGAGTATGGTAAAGGTATTTATGTTGATTTTCAGGGCCGAAAATCCTTGGGCGTTACAGTTTTGTGACAACAAAACTTCAATTGGTTGATTGTTTGGATTAAATTTCTTGATTATTGAATTATCATTACTTGACTTATTTTACTTTAAGTTGTATCATAGTTTTAAGGATATCTTATCAGAATTATTTCTTAGTCTACAATAAAGTCTTAAGGGAATCAGAGTTTAAGCTTGGTCTAGTCTTGTATTAGGTTAAGGGGGAGTTTTATAGTTTCTAGGATTAGTTAAAGTTTCAAGAAGTGTTTTGGAATTGCCATATATTATTTGGTTGATTTGGTTTAGATTTTTTAGATTGATTGGTTGAATTGCTTGTTTGGATTGATTGTAATTATTGATTGGATTGCTTAGTTTATTATCCTTCCGTTTAAGTTTATTAGACAAGTATAGTCATAATTTTAGGGGGAGTTATTAGAATAACATATTTAGAGGGAAATATAAGGTTATTCATTTCAAGGAGTATTATACAGTTATAATCATTAGGATCATTTATAGCCTAGATTTAGGGGGAGTTTAGTTTAGTCTAGTTTAGTATACTCTACTATAGGTATGGTATGGTATAGTTTAGTATAGGGTAGTTTTTTATAATGACAAAGGGAGAGAAATTATAAAATATGATAGGCATAGTTTAAGGAGGATTCAGAAGAAATTCGTGGTGAAAGGGGAGTAATCAAGGGATCATATCAATAGGTAATTTCAGGTATGAATATTTTATAAACCAAGGTTGTCATCATCAAAAAGGGGGAGATTGTTAGAGAATGGAGTTTTGATGACAACAACCTTGTTTCAATCATTATTGATTATAAAATATATACTAACATCTCTACCTAGAATATATAGACATATATATATATATATGCAGGATTTGTATACAGGACTTAAGTACAGAAGACTATACAGTTTTAGAATTTCAAGAGATTCAGGATACAGAAGAGATTCAAGGCTCATGAGTGATCAAGATATCAAGATTTCAAAAGTTCAAAAAAAATATAGTAATAGAGTCTAGTTTATATGTAAGACTCTGAATAGCACTCCAGGTTCAAACTCTGTTTTTCAAATTATCTCTTTTCAAAATTAATTTCAAAACTATTCAGATTGATTTCAAACTTCTCTCAAAATAATTGTCAATCTTCCAAGAATTTCAAACTTATGATTTCAAATATATTTTATAGTTATTCTTATTTTTAAATAGTTTTATCATTTATATATATATACTACTAAGTTTATATTTGATTATAATATTCTTATTTAAACTCTAAATTTTCGTATAACCTTTTTGTTTATATAGTTTATAAATAGTGGAAATTTGGGTGAAGGGCTTCCGATTGCAGCCCAATTAATTTAAAGGACACAGCTTTGAAATAATAAGTTTCAAGGACAAAAAGTGTCGTGGTCGTTATTTCACAACTTTGTTTGCCCTAGTCGATCTTCATCAAATAGGCAATTTTCAAAAATTGATTCGTGAATTAAACGAATCGATTGAACGATTCAATTTTATTTCTACAGCCGCTATATATCATGCTTCAAATGATTGGAGTATATTTTACTTTTAGATCAACAACATCTCACGCTTCAAATGAATCAATTGTTCGATTTTTAGTCATGTTATTGTCAGGCTATTGCATGTACTAGGTTATATTCTTTTACATGAATTTATTGATGATTTTTTAGTGGCTGATGTTGAAAATTTAATGATTAATTTGATAAGTATATAACTTATACTACTTTAAACTATTAACAGTATTCAACAAACTGATTCTAATAGGAATCGCATTGTGTTGTTGTGCTGGTGACTGGTTTTACTACAATTATCTTTTTCAAGGTTGTATATATGTAGGCCTGATAGGATTTTCTGTTAAAAAGCATAAAATTAAATGGTTTTCTGAGAAAAAGATAAACCATTTATCTTTTTTCTATTAAAAGTATAAGTTATATGATTTCCTGAGAAAAAGATAAAACCGTTTATCTTTTTTCTGTTAGAAATGGCGCCCTGAAGTGTTTAACTACCATGGAATTTATGAAATGAATAGTCCAGTAGTAATGAGGTTGGTTAGATGGTATGCTAACATATGTAAAACGTGTTCGTTTAATAAGCACATAATATGTTTTAAACATATGTGCTTAGAAAGTTTGATATATCCAAAATATGTGTGTTTAGTAAACACCTAACCTGCTATGCATTAGTTTTGATAGTTTATATATATATATATATATATGTATATATATATATATATATATATATATATATATATATGAAACGACCCGAAATCCCCCTTACGGGAAATCACGGATTGAGTTGAGAACAAGCCACATCAGAATGCAGACATAAGAACATTTCATTGCTTATTACAATAATTCATCAGAATACAAGAATATACAGAGTATTAACAAATAATATACATTATAAAATATTAGAGTTTACAATACATTACATAGCAGCGGAAAATAATACAATACACAACTAGAAGTAATACACGGATACAGAGCTTTCCGAGTATCATTCCAGCTGTAAATCAAGATCCTGCGAATATAAATCTGCAAAACCAAAACTACTTGCTGCCCGTGTCAAAATAAGGGCACCCAGAGTTTAGGTTAAAACAATAAACTCCAGGTCAGTCATGGGACTGGTGTGAGAAACTAAAGCAGTTATTAATCTTTATTTTAAAGTTAGGTAAATCAAGGGACCACGCCGTATAACACGGAACGGGTTTCCTCCCAAGAATACCAGTGCATAAAACAAACAGAGCAATGCTAAATAAAGAAAAATGAAGCTATTATAAGACCCAGGTCCCATCACACAATGCAACACAAGCCGGAGGATAGGGTTTTACATTATAATAGCCAAAGAATGCTTGATACGTTAAATTTCATCTTTTAATTCTTAATCAGACTCCAACCGTAAATTAGTAAGAGAACGATTCCCCAAGTATTAACCCCGAAGGCCGAAACCAACATCAGACCAATACCCAGGGAACCACCAATCTTAGCTCATTTCCAGTTAGTTTCTGATTTTATATACAATCATAAATATCAATCATAGACGGCATGAGCGCCACATCCCACTATGTCGCCATATATAGGATTACAACTAAAGCCGAAACGTCACGTATTGGAAGTTGGATTTCCATCTGTGAACCGAGGCAAGGGATCATCCTCAACCGACTCGAGACGCTCTATCCCGTGTCTCAGGAAAGCGCGCAGGCAAGCCTTGGATCTTCAGGGCCGGTCAACCGATGTGGATTAAAATGCCTGAACATTGCGTTTCCCCATCCTATGGGGTGTCAATGAGCCAACAAATGACTCCATCGGCTCCACATAGTCACCGATATATCCGAGGCGCCTCGCAACCGCAACAACCACATAAGTCAAACTCGTCAGTGCGTGTAAAACCACTGACGCCACTTCTAGCTAGAAGGAAACGCATGCCCTCCTTGAAGTCCTCTCCCATTTCTGGTCCACTATCGGGGTGTGAGGCTCGCGAATTAGCGCTACACAAAGCTGTGCCACAATGTAACACCCCACCTCCGTTAAGGTCACTCACAAAGGGAATGCCTTAACTTTGGTGGAGCATTTTAGTAAACAGAACAGAAACTTACAAGACAGATAAAACAGTACTTGAAAAATTTTAACTTTATTACAGCGGAAACAGAAATTAATATGGTTACATCCTTTCAAATTTCAGAATTCAAGTACAAAATATCAGTCTTGTACAAAAGCCTTCAAAATGCATGGTTTAAAATCATAATCCCCATGGAACGGAAGCCATACAGAGCCAAGCTATACTTTAAGCACTTCAAGCAAAGAGAAATCCGGATCAAGCTAAAGTATTTCCCTCCTTGGATAACCTGGGGGAGGGGGGGAAACGGAAGAAAGGAGGCGAAACAACAAGGGTCAGACAAAAAGTCTGGCAAGTCCAGTGACTTTCAGCATATGAACAGATAATAATAATATGATATGAACATAAAACTGGATGTGAGATAACTGTAACAGGTGTAGCAGATATAACAGAAAAACAGAATGATATAAACTATTGTTTTACACTTCTCTGCACTAATACTAGTATAACAGAATTAGGTGTCACCCTAATGTCTAAATTGAAGCAGGAACGGGTACAGAATACTTTAACAGAAACAGAATGCTAATAATGGGCCTTTACTACCCGATCCGAAACAGACAGAAGCAGAAACAGATTTATCCCTACGGAAACAGAATGTAGAATTAGGTGTACACTAGTAATGGGCCTTTACCACCCGAACAGACGGTACCACACAGAAACAGACAGGTGTTACCACCCAACAGAAACAGACGGTACCAACAGAAACAGACAGAACTAAGCGTACCCTAAAACCCTACCCCAAGCGATCGACTCCCTAATACATAAATATCCTGTGTCGGCCCCACAGTAGGGTGTATCACTCCCTAAAGTGACAACCAATTGGCACAGACCTATTTACAGATGTCACGGCGTCTTACATCCTCAGAGGCAGACCGGGATCCATGCACGCACATGACCCGGTTGGAACGCACCATCAACACCCCTCACCATTATCAGAATGAACCACTTATAATTAGTTCAGTAAGCGTGCCCGGACCCTACCTACTGTTGGGTCAAAGTTTTGATACCAGAAAGGGTTACTGACTAATATGGGTCCCAAACAATAGATGACACAAGTAATTCCCCTCCTAACCTTGTGTCCCCAGACTAACAGATCTCAGATTAACTTGTTTACAAGTTCAGACATACATAATTCAGATTTACTTGTTCACAAATTAAGTTAACAAGTTTTCAGACTAACAGATCAGATGTACAGATTTTTCAGATTTGTCTAACTTTGTATTGGGCCTACAGATTCATGGACGGGTTTACTACACCTATTAATCCAGTTGGTTTAACCCTATTTTCCCCCAATACGTTTTAGACGTCATTCTTATCTTAGATTTGCATTAATTAATTATTAATGCCCAGACCTCTCACATTAGGTCGCTAGCTTGTGGCCGCTGGAGTGGCCGGGCGGTTCCGGGCAGACTTCTGCCACAAGCCAGACCTAACCTCGTGTCTTAAGCAGGTTATGACTAACTTCCCACATTAGAACCTATTGTTTGCGGCCACTGGATGTGCCGGGCGGTTCCGGGCAGAATTACGCCGCAAACTCATTCTAACCTCGAGTTAGTCACGTTTATCTTTGCGGCCAATTAATTAATAATTTACCGTTTATGCGCACGCCTAATATATATGCCAATTCAGATTATATCAATAACAGGATGATTATATCGACACAGCAAATAACAGATTTTAGCAGATAACAGATTTTATATGACTTAACGGATTTAACAGATTTAGCGACTTAGCAGATTTTGGCATATAACAGGTTAGGCATTTCAACCGACAAATTTAACAGATTAGGCACTTCAATCTAATTAGCAGTCTAGGCAATATAAAAAAACTAGCAGTTTAGGCAACTTGGCAAATTAGCAGATTTAGCAAATTTAATATTTCTAAAGGTTCTATTTACATGCCTTGCCTAATCATAAATTGGCCTAAATTCATATGCCTACATAATTGTCATGATTCACAACATATACTCCATGTTTGCATAAGCGCAGAATATGGACATAATTTGCCATATAACATATGTTCCAATTTTTGTTAAACTAGCATTTTACAGCAGATTCACATATAAATTATTCCAAATATAACCATTAATTTCAATGCATGCCATATATCCAAAAATCCCTATTTAGGTGTAATCACAATAATAGATATCCTAATTAATGTAAATCTTTACACTTAAGTTTCCATATCTTCTTCTTTTTAAGTCATGAATCATTATGCAAACTATACCCAACAATCTAAATCTTTAAATCATATCTTCTAAAAATCAGATCTTGACTTTTATATGCATTTTGTCCAAAGTCTCAAATCATATGTAATCATACAGTGGTTCCTCTTCTTCTTTTATCACAGAATATGCATAGGTCTAAAACTAGTTTATAACATATGCTTATTTTTCTAATTAATTACAGATCTAAATAACATATGTTCATTTCTCTAATTATTTACAGATCTAGATTACAACGTACACTATGCATACAACATATATAAATTATATGTTTACAGTCAAATTCATGCATCCAATCCCAAGTCATATGTCAATATATTTTATGCCTCAGATCTAAAGTCATATGTTCAATTCAGTCTCGTCAAATTTCGCATCATTCATTATTTATCCCAAAATTTGCGTTCATACGTTAATCTCTTATGAGATTAGGCACAGGCTCGTGGTAGCCTGGCTATAGAAACAGAAAGGAAGCAGAAAGGGATACAGAACAGTCACAGAAAAACAGATCTGACAGATATACAATCTCAGATTCAGATTTAAAAGCATATCAGAATTATAATTAATGTTTATAGCAGAAAATAACTGTACTTGCCTTGATTGGATTAAAGAAAGAACTTTAGTTGTTACAGAATTGTTGCAGAAGCTTTTATCTCAAATTTGAATTTAGGATGATGTTGATTGACTTCTAGTTTTGATTCTAGCAGAGTAGCGACGCCATTTTTATTTTTAATTAGAAGAAGAGAGCAATGGAGGCTAGAGAATTGTGTTAGAGACTTAGGTTTAGGTTAGGGATGTATTTATAGGAGGATATGGTGATTTAGAGCCTTCAGATCAGTCCAGAAGTCATCAGAATCGCACAGCTCGAATACACATCATCCAACCACTCAAAAGAAGACACGTCACCTCAGAACACTCCAGAGTTCGGTGCTGGATTTGTATGGGCGCACTTGGCAGGTGTGCCAGTGTATTTTTGTACTGGCGCACTTCACAAGTGCGCCAGTGTATTCTGGCCTGTTTCCGGTTTTTCTTCCTAACTTCGTTCGTCCATATCTTCTTCATACGGACTCCGATTTACGCAAATTCGTACTCTATTTCGCGTATTTTTCCGAGACGAACACAATGGCGCAACCCGTTTCCCTTATTTCTTCTCCTAAAAATTAATTATACCTTGATTTTTAACTCTTATGTTTACAGAAAATACGGGGTGTTACATTCTCCCCTCCTTAGAGGATTTCGTCCCCAAAATCTTCAAGTTAAGAAGAATGTGTCCTACCATCCAATCACCCATCTACTCAACCATCATCCACAAGCATCCATTGTCCTTAGAAAACTTCTAATGTTGTATGAACATATGCAAAAGTGTGTGTATATGTTCCTTATCTAATGCAAAGATCAGGCGGTCTACTCGTTCAGTTGACCTCCTTAATGCGAATTATGTCAGTGCCATGAGTCCAACATGTATGCAATAGAATCTTAATGATATATATTATTTCTATATGAGTGCACAATTATTCACTCAAATGCAACATCCATGTGCTGAATCAACCATTTTGCATCCACAGGAATTGAAAAATGCTCACACATCCATATGCAGTGTGAGAGTGTTTTCGAGCCGATCTAGTGCCTAGTGTGTGTATATGCATCCACAGGCAACCACTAGCAACCACTTGCAACCACTTGCAACCATCAAACATAACATGTCTCAAACACATGTTTACACCCATTAGTTTCTACCTAAAGTTCGAAGATTCGATCGATAGGATATAGTCGAATGATGGAAGCGAGTACAGATAGAACGAAAATTTGGTTCCCATTAGACATGGGTCCTAAGTATCGGCCCTAAAGACCGAAACCAACATCAAATTGATACCCAGAGGATTACCTTCTTTAGACAATGTCAAAACTGTAAATCCTATCAAAAGTATTTAGATATTTACAGACTACTGGTACAGATCAGGTTCCCTAATGATTCTTAGGAAGCTAAGCATGATAAAATCATACCCCACGAAAACTCAGAATGTATGCGTCATACTTGATGCCTAACACAGATATCCCTCAAACCCCAATCTCAAACAGATGATCCATAACCCTTATGGGTCTGAGTCTACAGCGGAATTCAGAAATAATACTAGTATTAAAGTGCAGAGTATCGATTACAAAATCAAAATACCAGAATCAGAAAAAGTCTTAACTTCATAATCAGATAAATAAATTAAACCTACTATAGAAATTTTCCTATTTCTATCCTAGCCACTAGCCTCAAGAGTGTTCGCATGCCCTCCTTGTCCTCGTCTCTTCGGGCAGTCCCTAGTGAAGTGTCCCATCTCCCCACAGTTGAAGCAAGCGCCCTTCCTTTTTCTGCAATCCTTGTTCAGATGAGTCGAGCTCCCACAAGTAAAGCACTTTTTCCCCTTCTTATCTTCAGACTTCTCATCCTTCTTTTGTGTTTCCTTTTTGGGCCCCGCTTTCTTATTCTGTGGTTCTTCCTTCTTTGTCTCTTTCGGGCCCTTGTCTTCCTCGTGTAGTAGTGCCATATCCACCAATTTCTCGTAAGTTGCTCCCATGGGTACATGGGTCATGGCTAGGCTGTGCAGTGGCTCATTCAATCCTTTAACAAAGCGGAGAGCCTTTTTATGCTGAGTGTTGACTAAATCCAATCCGAACCTAGCCAGTTGGTTGAACTGGTTGACGTATTCCTTGACCGTCATACTTCCTTGCTTAAGAGATAAGAACTTTTCCAATTGTAAACTTCGTTCAGCTTGCGAGAGGAATTTTGTCTCAAACCTTGTTCTGAAATCCATCCATGTCTCAACCGGCCTCTCGGCGTTAGTGACTTCCCACCAGTAGGAAGCTTCGTCTTTGAGCAGCCATACTGCCAACTGTACCTTCTGCCTATCGTCCACCTCGAAGATAACGAATAGATCCTCTGTTTCTTTGAGCCAATTCCTTGCTTCTACGAATGATTCAGTTCCTTGGAAATCCTTCCCACCCATGGCCCTAAAATCTCTACAGATCTTTGAGAAAGAAATTGCACGAGGATGGGGTGGAGGAGGGGGATCATTTGCTGGACCTGCAGCGGCGGTCCTAGCCTCAAGATATTGACGAAACCAACCGGGTACATGAACACCCTCTGGTATCTCAGATGCTTCAGACATTCTGGAACGAAAAAGGAAAGGTTCAATACAAAAAGGACTGAAAGAAAGATATATGGCTCTTGGGGATCATGTTTTTCAAAATAAGCTTTATTTTTTAAAATACTTCCTTCCAAAACCTTTTTGAAAATAGTTTTCAAAAACTTTACCCAATCTGGTAACCTTCAGCTCTGATACCAAGTGTAACACCCCACCTCCGTTAAGGTCACTCACAAAGGGAATGCCTTAACTTTGGTGGAGCATTTTAGTAAACAGAACAGAAACTTACAAGACAGATAAAACAATACTTGAAAAATTTTAACTTTATTACAGCGGAAACAGAAATTAATATGGTTACATCCTTTCAAATTTCAGAATTCAAGTACAAAATATCAGTCTTGTACAAAAGCCTTCAAAATGCATGGTTTAAAATCATAATCCCCATGGAACGGAAGCCATACAGAGCCAAGCCATACTTTAAGCACTTCAAGCAAAGAGAAATCCGGATCAAGCTAAAGTATTTCCCTCCTTGGATAACCTGGGGGGGGGGGGGAGAAACGGAAGAAAGGAGGCGAAACAACAAGGGTCAGACAAAAAGTCTGGCAAGTCCAGTGACTTTCAGCATATGAACAGATAATAATAATATGATATGAACATAAAACTGGATGTGAGATAACTGTAAAAGGTGTAGCAGATATAACAGAAAAACAGAATGATATAAACTATTGTTTTACACTTCTCTGCACTAATACTAGTATAACAGAATTAGGTGTCACCCTAATGTCTAAATTGAAGCAGGAACGGGTACAGAATACTTTAACAGAAACAGAATGCTAATAATGGGCCTTTACTACCCGATCAGAAACAGACAGAAGCAGAAACAGATTTATCCCTACGGAAACAGAATGTAGAATTAGGTGTACACTAGTAATGGGCCTTTACCACCCGAACAGACGGTACCACACAGAAACAGACAGGTGTTACCACCCAACAGAAACAGACGGTACCAACAGAAACAGACAGAACTAAGCGTACCCTAAAACCCTACCCCAAGCGATCGACTCCCTAATACATAAATATCCTGTGTCGGCCCCACAGTAGGGTGTATCACTCCCTAAAGTGACAACCAATTGGCACAGACCTATTTACAGATGTCACGGCGTCTTACATCCTCAGAGGCAGACCGGGATCCATGCACGCACATCACCCGGTTGGAACGCACCATCAACACCCCTCGCCATTATCAGAATGAACCACTTATAATTAGTTCAGTAAGCGTGCCCGGACCCTACCTACTGTTGGGTCAAAGTTTTGATACCAGAAAGGGTTACTGACTAATATGGGTCCCAAACAATAGATGACACAAGTAATTCCCCTCCTAACCTTGTGTCCCCAGACTAACAGATCTCCGATTAACTTGTTTACAAGTTCAGACATACATAATTCAGATTTACTTGTTCACAAATTAAGTTAACAAGTTTTCAGACTAACAGATCAGATGTACAGATTTTTCAGATTTGTCTAACTTTGTATTGGGCCTACAGATTCATGGACGGGTTTACTACACCTATTAATCCAGTTGGTTTAACCCTATTTTCCCCCAATACGTTTTAGACGTCATTCTTATCTTAGATTTGCATTAATTAATTATTAATGCCCAGACCTCTCACATTAGGTCGCTAGCTTGTGGCCGCTGGATGGGCCGGGCGGTTCCGGGCAGACTTCTGCCACAAGCCAGACCTAACCTCGTGTCTTAAGCAGGTTATGACTAACTTCCCACATTAGAACCTATTGTTTGCGGCCACTGGATGTGCCGGGCGGTTCCGGGCAGAATTACGCCGCAAACTCATTCTAACCTCGAGTTAGTCACGTTTATCTTTGCGGCCAATTAATTAATAATTTACCGTTTATGCGCACGCCTAATATATATGCCAATTCAGATTATATCAATAACAGGATGATTATATCGACACAGCAGATAACAGATTTTAGCAGATAACAGATTTTATATGACTTAACGGATTTAACAGATTTAGCGACTTAGCAGATTTTGGCATATAACAGGTTAGGCATTTCAACCGACAAATTTAACAGATTAGGCACTTCAATCTAATTAGCAGTCTAGGCAATATAAAAAAACTAGCAGTTTAGGCAACTTGGCAAATTAGCAGATTTAGCAAATTTAATATTTCTAAAGGTTCTATTTACATGCCTTGCCTAATCATAAATTGGCCTAAATTCATATGCCTACATAATTGTCATGATTCACAACATATACTCCATGTTTGCATAAGCGCAGAATATGGACATAATTTGCCATATAACATATGTTCCAATTTTTGTTAAACTAGCATTTTACAGCAGATTCACATATAAATTATACCAAATATAACCATTAATTTCAATGCATGCCATATATCCAAAAATCCCTATTTAGGTGTAATCACAATAATAGATATCCTAATTAATGTAAATCTTTACACTTAAGTTTCCATATCTTCTTCTTTTTAAGTCATGAATCATTATGCAAACTATACCCAACAATCTAAATCTTTAAATCATATCTTCTAAAAATCACATCTTGACTTTTATATGCATTTTGTCCAAAGTCTCAAATCATATGTAATCTTACAGTGGTTCCTCTTCTTCTTTTATCACAGAATATGCATAGGTCTAAAACTAGTTTATAACATATGCTTATTTTTCTAATTAATTACAGATCTAAATAACATATGTTCATTTCTCTAATTATTTACAGATCTAGATTACAACGTACACTATGCATACAACATATATAAATTATATGTTTACAGTCAAATTCATGCATCCAATCCCAAGTCATATGTCAATATATTTTATGCCTCAGATCTAAAGTCATATGTTCAATTCAGTCTCGTCAAATTTCGCATCATTCATTATTTATCCCAAAATTTGCGTTCATACGTAAATCTCTTATGAGATTAGGCACAGGCTCGTGGTAGCCTGGCTATAGAAACAGAAAGGAAGCAGAAAGGGATACAGAACAGTCACAGAAAAACAGATCTGACAGATATACAATCTCAGATTCAGATTTAAAAGCATATCAGAATTATAATTAATGTTTATAGCAGAAAATAACTGTACTTGCCTTGATTGGATTAAAGAAAGAACTTTAGTTGTTACAGAATTGTTGCAGAAGCTTTTATCTCAAATTTGAATTTAGGATGATGTTGATTGACTTCTAGTTTTGATTCTAGCAGAGTAGCGACGCCATTTTTATTTTTAATTAGAAGAAGAGAGCAATGGAGGCTAGAGAATTGTGTTAGAGACTTAGGTTTAGGTTAGGGATGTATTTATAGGAGGATAGGGTGATTTAGAGCCTTCAGATCAGTCCAGAAGTCATCAGAATCGCACAGCTCGAATACACATCATCCAACCACTCAAAAGAAGACACGTCACCTCAGAACACTCCAGAGTTCGGTGCTGGATATGTATGGGCGCACTTGGCAGGTGCGCCAGTGTATTTTTGTACTGGCGCACTTCACAAGTGCGCCAGTGTATTCTGGCCTGTTTCCGGTTTTTCTTCCTAATTTCGTTCGTCCATATCTTCTTCATACGGACTCCGATTTATGCAAATTCGGACTCTATTTCGCGTATTTTTCCGAGACGAACACAATGGCGCAACCCGTTTCCCTTATTTCTTCTCCTAAAAATTAATTATACCTTGATTTTTAACTCTTATGTTTACAGAAAATACGGGGTGTTACATTCTCCCCTCCTTAGAGGATTTCGTCCCCAAAATCTTCAAGTTAAGAAGAATGTGTCCTACCATCCAATCACCCATCTACTCAACCATCATCTACAAGCATCCATTGTCCTTAGAAAACTTCTAATGTTGTATGAACATATGCAAAAGTGTGTGTATATGTTCCTTATCTAATGCAAAGATCAGGCGGTCTACTCGTTCAGTTGACCTCCTTAATGCGAATTATGTCAGTGCCATGAGTCCAACATGTATGCAATAGAATCTTAATGATATATATTATTTCTATATGAGTGCACAATTATTCACTCAAATGCAACGTCCATGTGCTGAATCAACCATTTTGCATCCACAGGAATTGAAAAATGCTCACACATCCATATGCAGTGTGAGAGTGTTTTCGAGCCGATCTAGTGCCTAGTGTGTGTATATGCATCCACAGGCAACCACTAGCAACCACTTGCAACCACTTGCAACCATCAAACATAACATGTCTCAAACACATGTTTACACCCATTAGTTTCTACCTAAAGTTCGAAGATTCGATCGATAGGATATAGTCGAATGATGGAAGCGAGTACAGATAGAACGAAAATTTGGTTCCCATTAGACATGGGTCCTAAGTATTGGCCCTAAAGACCGAAACCAACATCAAATTGATACCCAGAGGATTACCTTCTTTAGACAATGTCAAAACTGTAAATCCTATCAAAAGTATTTAGATATTTACAGACTACTGGTACAGATCAGGTTCCCTAATGATTCTTAGGAAGCTAAGCATGATAAAATCATACCCCACGAAAACTCAAAATGTATGCGTCATACTTGATGCCTAACACAGATATCCCTCAAACCCCAATCTCAAACAGATGATCCATAACCCTTATGGGTCTGAGTCTACAGCGGAATTCAGAAATAATACTAGTATTAAAGTGCAGAGTATCGATTACAAAATCAAAATACCAGAATCAGAAAAAGTCTTAA